>VXAC01001787.1:638576-842124 GCA_013399225.1 Rhipidura dahli
GCCGCCGCTGGGCTGCCGGAGCCGCTACCAGCTGCTGCTCTCCGGGAAGGCCCTGGCCGACAGATACCGGAGGATTTACACGGCGGCGCTGAGCGACCGTGAGCTGGGGAGCCACCCGGGCAGGTAACGCGCGCCGCGCTCCCTCCCGGGCCAGACGCACAGCCCCCGCCACCCCTCCCATCGCCGGCTGGGAGCGGCCCGGCGCGTGCACCTTCCTCCCTCCCGGCAGCCGCCCTCCTCATCCTCCTCCCCGACCCCGTGCCGGGCAGCGCGGGTGTCCCCGCTGCCATGTGGCCGGCGCCGCCGCGCCCTGGGGGACGGACGGAGGGGAAGGGGCGGTGATGTAACCCGGCGGCTGCTCAGGTGCCGCCCGGGCCCCGCCGCTCGCTTGGCCGGCGATACCGCGCAGATGGCGCTGCCTCCCCCTCTCCCGGGGAGAGTTACCTGTGCCCAACCCAGTGTGCGGCCCAGCTCCCCTGGGGGGGTGGTGAGTGCCCATACTGAGCCCCCCGGCAGAACTCGCTCCGGCCAGGCTTGCCGGAACGGGCTGAACCCTGGTATCTCCCGAGACAGGCTGCACAGGGCACCCGCTGATCCCGCTGGCGGCGTTACCCAAGCGAGATACCTCGGTGTTTTTTTCATGTGCTGGGGCTGCCTTTAGCTGCCCTGCCTTATTTTTCCTCCTCCTCTTTAGGTCATCTTTCCCCTTTGCCATCGTCGTGTAGGCGGCCTCGGTACCTGGAGGGAGGCAGCGCCTTCCCGGGGGAGCCGGGGGATTATGGGGTGCGGTGTGGCTCACTTGGTTCCCGAGCACCCCTCCCGCGGCTGATGCTGCCGCTCAGGGCTCCCATTGCCGGCCCTGCCAGCCGCCTCTGGGCCCGCAGCAGGGCGCCTGTTGCTCCTCTGGCCGGGAATGCCGCCCTGCCCTGCTCCCGGGCGAGGTGGGGGCTGCGGGTTGTAGCGGTGCGGGGGACGAGAGGGGAGGCCATCCTTACCCCGCAGCCCCCGGCCCGGCCCGGGCAGACCTTCCCGGCCTTGCAGGCCATGGCGGGGTGCCCGGTCTCTGTGCGAGGGGCTCCCCCGTGGTGCCCGGGTGCTCCCCATTGTTCCCCGCTGAGGATGTGGATGACACGAAACCGGCACCTTCCTGTGTTCTCAGCTTCTGCTGCTCTTAAGGCTGTGATGTGGGTGGCCGGATCGTATGGAGAGCTTTGAGTCACCGTTGTTTTAAGTTTGCAAACGGTTGTAAAGCACGAGGAGGTTGCTTGCTCGGCTTCTTCAGGTTTTTGTTAGTTGGACTTGACAGCAGGGCTTACCTCCCACCGCCCCTCGCCCCAAAAAGCTGTGTCTAGGAGTGGAATTAACATAAGAAACATAACTTTCCCAATTTGCTTGTAGTAACTGCTAGAAATGTGGACTGATAACATGGGTATTTGACGTCTTTGCAACTACCGACTTCTTTTCCAAGTGTGTGATAGGGAAACTATAGTTCTTTCACCCCCTGTAGACCTGCAAGTGTTTTCTTACTCCATGTATTCCTTAGTCCAGTGCTTATAGTATTTGAATTAAATCTTCTCTTCCTGCTTTTGAGCTTTGTGTCGTTTAATCCCAGTATTGCAAATGCTAAGTGTAAGGATACTACTAAGTGCAAGGAAATCAGCTGTGCAATTGCTCCTGAGTGCTCAGATACCTAGCTGAATTTTGCCCAAAGGGGTCTGTATTTTTTAAAGCCGTAGTTTTGAGTTAGTCCTGTCCTCCATGTCTTTTGGTTTCGGGATGATTCAACTTCTGTCCCTTATACTTAAAATTGTAGAAAATACTAGCTGTAGGTGGGTGTAAGTGTTAATGCTTCTTTTAATTTATGTTTTTGAGGTCAAGTCAAAGAAGACAGGCTCTTTGTACAGAGCAAACAGGTTATATTAAGCTTTGGCAAGTAAATGATAGGTAGTTAATACTGGTGAATACAGCCAATGTGTACTGGACTTCTGAGATGAGAAATATTTAATAATTAGCTAGTTTTCTGCTATCACTACCCCCACTACATTATGTGGCAGACTGATGGCAGCCAAGATACTGCTTTGATCTCCACCCTTTCTCCATATTGGTTTCAAAATACTGTAATTTGAAAACTTCAGCCACCTGGTAGACTCAATCAGCAATGGTAAAAAATGCTCTTTTACAAAAATAATAAAAATTCCAAATATTTTTAAAGAGGTACTTTTAATGTAACTGTGGCTGCATCTAGTTGCTATGGTAGAAAACAGTGCCAGATAAATTAATTGGATCTTAGCATAATATAGTTTATAACAGAAGTCTTAACTTGATTTTTATATATATGGAAAATATGAAGCCTCTTAATCAATAAGATTGTCAGCAAGAGTGTTTGTGACTAGAAAAGTGTCTTGAAGTAGCTGAAAAAGAGCTAAACAAATGGCTTATCTACAGCAATAAAATTCTTCCTGTGTTCCAAGAAGGCTAATGTGAAGAATGATAGTGCAGCCTATTTGCAATATGCTGATGTGGAATTTTTGCTTCAAGTCTGCAAAATTATACTCTGCACTTCATGGGCCATGACCAATGCCTGTCTCAGTGTGTGTTTATATTCCAAACCTAACTTTGTTTCTGAAGAGCTGGCAAGCAGTATGAAAATACTTGTGTGTAGAGAAGGAAATCAAACATTGTGGAGATTATCTGAAAGTCACAAGATTAGTATCACATTTGCAAGGTGTTTGTGCTGGCTGTCATCCGAAGGGATGAATGTCACGTGTTGAGTAGGATGCAGTAATTGGCTTTGAAAGAGACCCAGCAGTGCTTTGCATTTCCTCATGTGATACGGGCTGCAGTGTCATGAACACTGATCTCCACAGGGGATGGGTCGGTCGGTGTGCCTGCTCCCCCTGCCACGCTGACATAATACTTATATAGTATCTTGCAGTAACAGATTTGAGACTCACTCTGGGTTAAAATTAACTTGGCAGAACTGGTTTGTTGTAATCCAGACTAATTCCCTGATCTGGCTCACCTTGTGATTGCACTTGTGACAGCGTAAGGTGAAGGGTTGCACAAAGGTTTTTGTGTACAGAAAGGCAGGGGCAAAGAAACTTCTATTTGTCACTCATGTCAGCCTAATAATTTTATGAAAGGAAACAGAAAAAAAGTACCTAATTCTGCAATGTAACATGCAGTTATCTTTGTGCAGATAACATTGTTAAGAATCTGCTACAGTGCTACCAGCAGTGGGAAATTTAGTTGTCAATTCAGGATTGGTTTGGAAGAAAAATCTATTCTGAGCGTGCCTCAGTTTATAGTCTCTGTTTTGTGGCCACTGAAATATTTGAAAATAATTGCATAATGTCTAGTGTGGCCATTAAAGTCTGTAAAACACTAGTAGGAAGTATGGGTCTCTTCAGAGGGCAAGTGAAAATCCATGTTAGACTGTTGTCTTGTATGTGGGTTCTGGGTGGACAAAACTGCAAGCATGTACTGGTTTTAGTACTACACCAGAGCTCTTTATTTGCAAAGGAAGGTTATTTCTATGTTCACATTTTCGCAGTTTTCAAATACACTCTTTTTTTTTCTGTAGTATAACTTAATCCTGACAAACATACCTATCCATCTGAATTTCTCCTATTATTGCTTGTGCATCTTGGGGGGGTTCCCAACTGTTAGTCCCTTTACTATTCTCTCACCTATTTATGCACTACCAGAATTACCAGTTAGGCTCAGTCTGTTCTTGAAGACTTTTTGTCAAATATGGATAGCTATATAAATTTGTAATGTCTTTAGTGTGACCTGTTTTGTAATGGAAGTGTTCACCGCATAATTTGGACTAACTTGAAATTGTTATATTACCATGGCAATGTTCTCTAAAATGACAGTAAGTTCATATTCATGCCAAAATGACCATTACTTTGTTGCTAAAGTTGCCTCTCAACTTAGATCCTTCAAAGAAGAAAAACTTCCGTTTGTGTTGTGAAGTGGCTTGACTGAGGCGAGGAAAATTTCAATGATGGCTGGAATGTAAGATTTTTTATATTAACCAGAAATTAGATGTCTGTTTTTTCTAGCTATTTTGGCTGAAGAAGAGCCAGCCGACTTTATTTCGTGTTGATTTTTTCAAGTGGATGATTACAGCAAATTCTGAAAGCTGGCCACTCATTCACACTTGTAATTGTAAATTATACATCCTCTGGACATTAGGTTAGTCTTTAGGCTTTTCAAAACTGATGGAGTCTTCCCTTATACTATTACTTATGCTCAGTAATACAATGCTTATTTAGATGTAGATGTTAGATACTTATTTTCAAGTATATATACTTGAAAATCAGTGGAGAAATGCTAATGCCTTACCAGGTTTTAAAGACTTTGTGAAAACTATTTTTAAGTAAATTTAGGTATATGAGATTTATGTTAATTTGATTGTTGGTACAGCAGGATGCCTTAATTTCTTCAGATCTAAAGCTTTTACAAAAGCTGTTGAATGTTTGGAACTTGTTGCTCTTTTAATATGGAATAATAGTTGCAAAGAGTTAGGAAGCATTTATTTAGTTGAAAAAAATGAAGGTCGTATATATAAAGACTAGCAAAATGGTAGTGGTGTTACATTACCTACTACATTTGCCTGCTTACTCCTGTGCAAAGGTTTGCTCCATAGGTCCTTTCCAACTGAAATGTTCTAGTCTAGTCTAGTTTATGTTCTCTGTTTTTTGGTTCTTACATTTTGTAAATGTTATTTTACAAAAAAAAGTTGAAGTCTTGTGTAAACTTACAACTTTAATTAGAACATTGATGTGCTGTTGAGTCTTAGATTAAGCTGTGCACTAGAAGAGCTGATGAGAGTTGCTGTTTGCTGTATGCTTTTTAGCTGCTGTGTAGCAAGGTTTTAATACTGTATTGCCCTGTTGGTTAATGGGGACTAGCAAATGACTAAAATTATGTATTTTTACTTCTTTACCTTATATTCTGTTAAGGAAAACAGTTTTGTGTAGTAGTTCCTTTAAAAACATCTAGTAGTCTCTTAGTCTAACATGGTTATATTTGTTCAGTGTTGGTGTAGAAAACATAATAGGAGCTGGAAAGACCCCAGTAATGTTATGTTGAGAGGCTTAAGATGTGTAGATTATTTGTGTATGGATATAAAAAGTAATTATCGTAATTTATACAAGTAATGTAAAAAATTAAAGCACGAATCCATGGTTTTTGTTGGGTTTTTTGGATGCTGTATTTTTTAGTTTAAACTGAGAGGACATGCTAGTTAAAGTTTCGGTTTGTTGCACAATCTGCTCGGGCACACTGATGGTTTGTTGGGTGGCAAGTTCAAGCAGTTAAAGTTAGGCTGGAGCAATTTAGTAAGTTACCATTCCTCACTGCTAGCCATGTTAAATGTAGTGAATGTGTTTCCTGCATACTGAAGAACCTGATGTTGAATTTGTGTTTCTGCTATGTTAACTATCAGCTGTCAGAGTTTAGTTTTGGTTTTTCTCGCATATTATGATCTTTCTCCTGGATAAAATATTTTGAGGTTTGTGGGTTTGTTTTTTTTTTTTTTAGTAAATTCTCCTCCTGGCATATGACTATGTATGTTTTGCCAAACTCATGCTTTAAAGACTGTTTATGTCTTTATAGAAAGCACGTGTGATGTATCAATAACGCAGGTTTTGGTACTTTATGCAAACTGTTTTCCTAATCCTTAGTTTACTTTGAAAACTTCATCCCTTGCAGCATTATTTGAACACATGGTTACATTTTTGTCTTTTTCTTTCTTACCTTGCTTGCCATAAACACTGCTTTGTGCTGAGGTGCTGACTGGAATAGTACTCCTGTAATTAACTGAATTTTTTATATTGTAAGTACCTTTTTGAGTTGATCTATTCCAGTGGTCTTTCACAGCCAGTTCCTACCATTGTACCCCTTCAAAGAATGAATACTAGAAATTAGCACAGGAGAATAGGCTCCTTATGCTGTAAGTGACTGCATTAAGGCATATAGTTTCTGTACTTCAAGATTTAGTATTTCATATGTTTTGAAGCATATTAATATGCTTTATATGATTTTTTTCTTAGTATATCGTAGTACATAGCATGTTATAGCTCATTCCTTTTCTTCAGACTGATGAATGTGTTGAAGTTAATTAGATGAACTGAAAGTGAATGAGAGTTCTTTCTTTGCATCTAGTACATCTATGACTACTTTGGCCTGAGAAAACTGGGTTTTTGTTATTAGTTTAATAAATTAAATTTATGCCAGTTGTACACATTATAAAATAATCAAAAACTGAGTTTCCTTTTCCCCACATGAAACTGGAGATGTGTGGTTAGATTGAGTGTTGTTCCTTATTTTCATTTTCTTCCCTTAGCTTTCTTAGACTTGAGTTCCCAAGCATTATTGTCACATGTAATGGATTTTGAACTCTTGGAAAAATACTTTATAGATTCTGTGAAGGGGTGTTGTGGTTTAACCTCAGTGGGCAGGTGAGCACCACACGAGTCCTTGGTTATTTCTCACTTTAGTGGGATGGGGGATAGTTGGAGGGATAACAGTTTGAAAACTCATGTGTTGAGGTAAAGACAGTTAAGTAGGTAAAGCAAAAACTGTGTGCACAAGCAAAGCGAAACAAGGAATTAATTCATTACTTACCAGCAGCAGGCTGATGTTCAGCCATCTCCAGGAAAGCAGAGCTTCATCATTCGTGGTGACTTGGGAAAACAAACACTGTAACTCTGAACATATTGTCCCTCCACTTCTTCCTTCTTCCTCCCTGCTTTATATACTGAGCATGATGTTAATGGTAGGGAATATCCCTTTGGTCGGTTGGGTTCAGCTGTCCCAGTTATACCCCCTCCCAACTTCTTGCACCACCAGCTTACTTGCTGGCAGGGCAGTGTGAGAAACTGCAAAGGCCTTGGCCCTGTCTTAGTGTTACTCAGCAACAGATAAAGCACAGGTGTGCTATCAACACTGTTTCCGTCACAAATCCAAAACATACAAGCATGATACAAGCTGCTTGGAAGAAAATTAACTTTACTGTAGCCAAAGCCAGATGAGGTTAAAAAGTAGAAATCTGTTGTCTGTAGTTTAAATTCATAGATGTCATGGTATTTAGATTATTTTGGCCATGATCTCTGGCAGTCTGGAAGAGTTTCTACCTAAGAGTTTTAAGCTCAGTGGGGTTAAAACTGAAGTCTTCCTCTTACTTCTCTGCTGTTCTCCTTGTTGCAGTTGATAACATCACTCATCTTTTCTATTGCTGAGCATTTGAGCCAGCAACTGTGTCTCTGCAGATCTGCAGCCAGTCATTTACATTACACTGAGATGAGCTTGTTGTTAAATAAATACCTTATTCTATTTTTATTATTTCATCCTCTTTATTTTGTTTCACCACGTTACATGTAGTCACTTGTGACTTTCCTATCTGATTTGGCCTTGCTTTTCTCTCCCACTAGCCAATGCATAATTCTTTCCAACAGATGTGCTCATATGTCTTCATTATGCTTATATGTTTTAAAAATAGTCATGTCTCTATTCCATTTCTCTTCAAACCGATGAATTCTCTATCCCATTTTATTTCTATAATATACTGTTATACAGGGTAGACCATTTACAGTTGTAAACTGGCGAGTTTTTAGTTGTTTTCACTTGGTGGTTGTGTCTTCTGCTTTTTGTTGCAGACTAAGAATTTCTTTGGTTTGCTTTTGATAGTAATCACTTTAATGATGTTACACCATCATTAACCACTGGTAATGTGCTTGTTCATGATAAGTACAGATTTTCCTTGACTTCATGGAGGATATTTCCTATATTAAAAATCTGCCAACACGATTCTTTGTAAGATAGTTTTGTATACACTTCGATTTTGGTGATTGTGTTTAGATAGGAGAGTGACCAAAGCTGTAGATCTTGTTGTCTTTACTTTGGTTGAATGTCTTTCCTAATGTAAAAAAAACAAGCCCTAGAAATGTTTAAGGATAAATACTTTCCTCTGCATTGAAAAACTTGAGGAAGAAGAATTTCCTTGCATGTGTTCTTACAGATCCAATTTCATAGATAGCATTGAAGGGAATAATGAGAAATCAGATAATTGCAGAAAAGGAACTCCAACTGTGAATGGTTGGACTGAGGCATTCTCTTTGTATGGAGAGCACTTTGTAGGGATTCTTTCTTTTGAGTTACTTTTCTTTATTTGAGACCGATTTATGCTGTTTCAGAAACCTTTTCAGTTACAAAAGGGATCAGATACTGTTTTGCACTTTTGTCATGGTTAAATGAAAATCAGATCCATTCTACTTATGCAGTTGGGTTTTAATTTCATTTTTAGAACCTGTAGTGTTTGTGTTTCTATCTGTATTGGGGAGACCTTAGAGTATTGAAGAAGCTGGAATAACTCCTTTCTTAAGACTCCAGAATTTTGGCTTTCAGAAAAATTGTAGGTGTTATGAAAGTAATTGTCTTAGTGAGATAACCCTCAGTTATGAAATTAATGATTAAAAAGGTGTACAATTTCAACTCACCAACAATAGCACATAAAAATTCCAACTGGAAAATCAATTAGTAAGGTGGCCTTTTTCTTCTGTTTTGAGTTTTTTAACCTTTTCTCTTCAGATGCCTTAGAAGCCCAGTGTAGACCTGTCCTACTAGTCTGCCTGTGTTTTCCTTTTTCCTCTAAGCTTGTGGTAATTGGATTGCAGCTGATGTTCCTTACCCTGATTTACGGATTTAAGGGACGGATTTTGATGATTTTTCCATTTGTAGATATACTGCTTAAGCCCTGACTTTCCTTTTATTATTGGCATAGATGAAAATTCACATCAGAATGCTTGATTAATTATTTAAAGAAGATAGAGTATAAGCCAGTAATGGCTTGAAGAGTGTACACGTGGCTCTTTGAATGACATCTGACTTATTGCCCATTTAAATGTTAAATTTTAGGCTTATTAAATAAAAGTACCAATAATCTTAAATATTTGAGGTAATCTGAGATAATGCTGTCAACAATCAAAAAAATACTAAACTTTTATTGTTAGGGAAAATATTAGTTTGCTCTCAGTGTTTCGAGGTCTACCTGTCAAGCTGAGCACACTAATGATTCCCACAGCTGAATTCCTTAAAAAAATGTAGCCCTTGGTGAAAAATAACTGTAGGCACTCTACAGATACCTTCCAGGCAGGAAGAGAAGTGGATGTGCTGTACCTCGAGTAAGACTTTGGACACTGCCTCCCACAGCAGGCACAGGCTGACAAAGGATGAGTTACGTAAGTGGACAGTGAAGTAGCTTGAGAACTGGCTGAATGATGGGGCCTAGAGGTTTGTGATCGGTGACACAAAGTCCAGCTGGAGTCACGTCATCAGTCATGTACCCTAGAAGCTGATACTGGGGCAAATACTGTCTAGCATCTTCATTAAGGTCTGGGACAGTGTACCCCCAGCAACTTCACAGATGGTACAAAACAGAGAAGAGTTGCTCATCTGCCACATGGTTCTGTTTGCATTCAGAGGGATCCAGCAAGTCTGGAGATTTGGGCTGAGTGGAATTCTAAAGTGCAGCAAGGGGAATTGCAGAATCCTGCATCGGGGATGAAATAAGACCAGGGGCTGACCAGCTGGGAGACAGCTCTGCAGAGAAGTAGCTTGGTGTACTGCTGGGCAACAATCTGTGTGCCAGTAATGCACTGCCATGACAAAGGTGGCAGACAGCCTCGTGGGCTGCGTTAGGAGGTCTGCTGCCAGCTGGTTAAAGGAGGTCTCTGCTCAGTGCCGATGAGGCTGCATCTGGAGTGTCAAGTTCTGGACTTCCCAACAGAGGAGAGAGATGCTGCACAGAGTTAAGTGCAGGGTCATGTCAGTGATGGAGCATCTGGAGCTTTTCTTCAGTAAGGAAAGGCTGAGAGGGCTGGGATTGTTAGCCTGGAGAATAGAAGGTTCAGGAGTGATTTTATTAATGCAGTGAGGGAATGAAGAAGGGAGAGCCAGATGCTTCTCAATATTGTCCCCCACTCGGACACAGCACTAATTTGGCACAATTAAAAATCATGAAATTCCAGTGTATTCCAAGAAAGCAGTTCTTCACTGTGGGAAAGGTCAGGCATTGACAGGTGTTGTCAGAGAGGTTTAATATCTCCTTGGAGGTACTAAAAATGCAACTGCACATGGTAGTGGCCAACCTACTGCCTCTGACACTGCTTGAGCAGGAAGTTTGATAGCATCAGACACAGAATCACAAAATGGTTGAGGTTGGAAGTGACCTTTGAAGTTCATCTGGTCACCCGCCAACGGGGTGGCTCCAACAGGGCCACCTGGAGCCAGTTGCCCAGGAGTGTGTCCATCCATCCTCAGATGGCTTCAAGTATTAGCAAGAATTGAGAGACTTCACAGCCGTAGTGGTAACCTGTGCCAATGCTCAGTCACCCTCACAGTAAAAAAAAAATTTTACCTTAGCAGGTCCCTTCTAACCTGAGTGCTGTGATTGTATACTTCTTAAGAAAATAGACCGGAAGGAAAAGGGACCTATATAAAGTTTATTTGTCCTTTGAGAAGATGTGTTACAGGGAACAAACACAGTGCTGAACAATCAGATTTTCTAGTAGAGCTGTGTTGTAAGATGGTTGCTGTGTTACTAGAAACAGAACCATTAAATAGTTTAGGTTGGAAAAGAGATCACTGGGTTCCACTATTAACCCAGCACTGCCAATCCACTACTAAACCATGTTCCTGAGTGTCACATCTATACACCTTTTAAATACTTCTGGGGGTGGCGATTCCACCTCTCTCTGGGCAGTGTGTTCCAGTTCTTAGAAACCCTTGTGCTGCCATGATTTTCCCCTAATATCCAATGTAAACCTTCCCTGGTCCAGCTTGAGGCCATTTCCTCTTGTGCTATTGCTGGTTACTCGAGAGAAGAGACCCATCACCTGGCTACAACCTTTATTCAGAGAGTTGTAGGGAGGAATGAGGTCCCCCTGAGCCTCCTTTTCTCCAGGTTAAACAATGTCAGCTACCTCAGCCATTCCTCGTAAGACTTGCTCTCCAGACAGTTCACCAGCTTTGCTGCCTTCCTCTAGGCACACTCCAGCACCTCAGTGTTTTTCTTCCTTGGAGTGAAGAGTCTGAAGCTGAACACAGGATTCAAGGTGTGGCCTCAACAGTGCCTAGTACCGGGGGTGATCCCTGCCCTGGCCCTGCTGGCCACACTATTCTTGATACAGGCCAAGATGCCATTGGCCTTCCTGGCCACCTGGGCACTCCGCTGGCTCATCCGTTACAGGATGAAGATTGTCCTTGCCCTTCTTTTTGTTGTAAACGTATTGTTAGAAACATGTATTGGATCTTCATGATATAGGTTAGTAAAGGGAATATGAGGGGAACTGAAAAGGTAGCAACAGTTGCTGCTGTTGAGGCCTTGCTGGGTGGTGTCTAGTGGCAGTTAGACCCCAATTTGGGGGTATTAGTGCAAAAATCTTAGCTTTGCTCTTCTGCAACCCGTCTTCCAGTTCCAGGGTTTGTTTTTTTTTTTTTTCTTTTGGGAGCAAATACCATATTCAAACTAGTAATATATCACAACAGGCAAAAATACGGTTTGTGAGCCAACTGTCATGCAGCTGAGCTACTTTGGCTGTGATTTTGGCAGAAGCAGTATCTGTTATTTTTCCTATCCTGCCTGCGACTGTGCAAGGAGGAAGGGAAGGTCAAGCAACTGCTTCATGGAGGTATTTTACATGAAGTATTTTACAAAGCAATTGTTCTCTTTTCAGAGATATTCTGAAATCCAGGGATACTAACCAGTGTTCGCAAATAGCTTTTTTTTTCCCTCAGATGTTCTGTAGATTTTGTTGCCAAATTACAATGAAAAGATTTAGTGTATTTATTTCTTCAGGAATCAATGTTCTTGGCTTTTTCTGTCTGTGATTTGTAAAATTTTGTGTCAGTTTGTGATGTAAGTATATAGTATATACTTGGTGCATGTTTATTTCATAAAGCTTGCCAGTACTTAGTTTGGCATTACACTGAGAGTTTATGTATTTGTATGATACACATTTGTGTGCCAGGTGTCAGTTTATATGCATGTATTTTGTTCCCTGTTAACTATTTTATGGCAAGTCCTTTTGCAAAGTTGATAGGTATTACTGTAGGTGATATGAAATATGAAGCATTAAAAAGCTCTTGGAGCTATTGTTTGAAAGCAGACATTTTGTTTATCAAGACAAGAGCAGATTGGGGGTTTTGAGTGATTCTCCTCCTTTGTTCTTGCAACTTACTGACATTGTCCCTCCCCAGGGTTTAAAGTGTGCTGGATGTTCCAGCAGCAGAAGCAACGATAAACATGTTGGCTACTTAGTTATCAATGGAAGGTGTCTGAAAGGACAGAAAGTGAAGCATAGGAAGCCTTAAGGACTAAGTTTGTTTGCAGGGTGCTCCAACAGCTTCTAAATGTCATGGAATGTTTGCTTTGTCCTCTTGACTTAAACCACTTTGACACTTAATGGTAGATTTGTGTTGGAGTGAGTTAGATGGAGAAACACAAAAGTGAGGACAGAATTAGGTGTTTGGTATAGGCTGGACCTAACACTAGAACCATTTTCTGATCATCTCCCACTTTACAGTTATAGATGCAATGCTAAAGCACCTACCATAAAGTGACACATTGTCTATGCCAGCTTTATAGATGGTGTATAGTGTTTTGTTTAGGTGAGTTGTTCACTTTGGATTACTTTATGGGGCTTTATTGTAAGGCAGTTTCTCATTACAGATGCTTAGAATTCTTGGCAGCTGACATAACTGCAGAGATCTCATTGAGACAGAAGAAATAAAAGGGTATTTTGTTTGCAAGGACACAGTGCATACTTAAATATGGGAGATGTTGTATGTGGAGGCTCTTAGGAGAAGTAGCTGCTTTCAAAAAAAAGTATCCCTCCAGTTCATAGAAATAAGGCTGCTGAACACTGAAACTTATGTACATGTGGAGAAGTATAAAATAGGGAGTATGCATGCAGCAACTGTAATATCTTTTACAGCAAGGTTAGTTAGTTGCATTTTGTCACATGGTACCTCTTCATCTCCTTGCCAACATTCAGCTTCCATGTAGTTTTCTTGATACTCAAGTTGTCTGGTCATAAAACCTCTTCTCCGTTTATAGATAAGGCCACTGAAGCTCTGCCTACTACTTCGTTTTGTTTCTTATCATTGTCAACTCTTTCATGTGAGCCATTGCTTGTATGTTTCAAACTTCTCTTGAACTTCCTCTTTTCTTTGTTTTCCCCTTGGCTGTATGTTTGCCAGATGCTTCTCAGTTGTTGACAACAAGTCTGGATGTCCTTTAAAATAAGATGGCCCCACAATTTTGAGATCTTCTCAGTTCTTGTGAGCAGGCTTGATAACCCTTTTTTCTTTAGTATTCCCTTTCCTTCATTTTGAAGTTGTTGTAGTTGAATTTCTGTAGCAATGAGATTAGTGTGTAGTAGTTTCTTGCTGGCAAGTGAACTGATACTTATCAGCTGTAGTTTTCTGTGTTTGATATTAAGTTGCCTTGAAGCTGGATTACAAATTTAACAACTGTTTTGGAGCACTTCAGAGGGCGGAGTAAATGGCCTGGGGGATAAGGAAGCCCAGTAGAGGCTGCAGTTACTTTAATGTCTCTCCGTAATGGTATTCTTTGTGTGATCAAGTGTCAGATTACTTGCTTACAGAAGAGAAGGAAAAAACCTCAAAATGCTCATTGTTGTATTTCATCAGAAAGGTGTCTTTTGGTTTCCTGTACAGCAGGATAGTCTGATGCAGATCTTATGGGTTTTAAAGATGAGTTAGTACATCCGAGCTCTTACTCCAGCCTTGGGCCTGCACCAGGAAGCATGCACTCAAGAAGTGAGCCCATGGGAATCTCCTAAGGTTTATCAAGGCCAAGTGCAAGGTGCTTCACCTGGGTTGGGGCAACCCTCAGTATTAACACAGACTGGGGGATGAACAGATGGAGCAGCCCCCCCCAAAAAGGATTTGGGGATGCTGATGGAGGGGAGAGTGGGCATGAGCCAGCAGCAATGTGTGCTCACTGCCTAGAAAGCCAAACGTGCCCTGGGCTGCATCCAAAGCAGTGTGGCCAGCAGGGCGAGGGAGGGGATTCTGCTGCTCTGCTTTGATGAGGTCCCACCTGCAGTGCTGTACCCAGCTCTGGGGTCCCAAGAACAGGAAGGTCATGGACCTGTTGGAACAAATCCAGAGGAGGGCCACCAGGATGATTACAGGGATGGAACACCTCTCCTACAAGGGGAGGCTGAGAAAATTAGGGTTGTTCAGCTTGGAGAAGGGAAGTCTTTGGGGTGACCTAATTGAGGCCTATCCAGCATTTTATGATTCTATGATTTTCTAGCAGGTACAAGTGAGAAAAGCAGATGATGCTCCTGTTATCTCGTTGTCTAGACTGTATCCTTCCTCAACCAGAATTTTTAGGTGTGTTGCCTTCAGCCTAATGATAGATAGCACAACTACAGATCGATAGAACTCTGTTCTAGATAGCACAACGGTAAAGTAGATTTAAAACTACACAGGAACCCACCCTGGAGAGATGAGGTGGAATGGCTATCGAGGCGGTAAGCCTGTGAGAACAGGTAGTGGCTGTTGCTCTGCACCCGGATCTGTCCTAGGTCCTGAACTGTGTAGTCGCTCACTGACAGTTTCAGCATTGGAATGGAGATTGTAGATGAAAAAGTTAATAGAGGATGCAGACCTGTGGAAGATTAGATATACTTAAGATTGTAAATGTTTAGCTTCAGAAAATCCCACTACCAAACCAGTAAGCAAAAATATAAAATCAACAACGAATAAAAGGTACCTCATGAGAGACTCTATAGTTTCTACAGAATTGTGAAGTGATTGTGATTCAGAAGTAGCCATGTTATTGGAGTGTTTCAGATTTTTATTTCAAATTGTGAGAGATTCTTTTTTGTAGGAAACCTGAAGTAATTCTTGACCTTTTCTTTGTATTTCAGAATTGTGGGAGGTTTTTTTTCACTTCGTTTTTTTTTTTTTTGTCATTGTCTTCTGAGAAAGAAGGACTGGTTACTATGAGAGAATAGTGCAATTAGATGTCAGTGATGTAAATGATTTATGGTTTAGGCTGAAGGAACTGAGACTACTTAACTGTCAAAAGATTCCTTTATCCTCAGACTTGGAAAAAAAATCAAGCTAGTTATGGAAAAAGATAAAAATAAACTGATTTTTTCTGTAGTAAATATACAAAAATAGCATTTAATTGCAAAGGCAATTTAGGAAAGACTTCAAAAAGAGTTTTCTAGTAGGATTACATAGGACACGGTGGGAGAGTTTAATATTTCTCCAGGGAAAATACTTGTTGGGAATGCAGTAAAATTTGACTACAATCATAGAATATGTTGAGTTGGTAGGGACCCACTAGGATGATAGTGTCCACATCCTGGCCCTGCACAGGACCATCTCCCAGAGTCACGCCATGTGCCTGAGAGCATTGTCCAAAGACTCCTGAACTGTCAGGCTCGGTGCTGTGACCACTTCCTTGGGAGCCTGTTGCAGTGCCCAACCACCCTTTTAGATGAAACACCTTTTCCTGATATCTAACCTAAACCTCCCCTGTCTCAGCTTCATGCCATTTCCTCAAGTCCTGTTACAGGTCACAGGACAGAAGAGACGTGTACCTGCCCCTCCTCTTCCCCTCAGGAGGAACTTGTAACTTCAGTGAGGTCTCCCCTCAGTCTCCTTCAGGCCGAACAGACCAAGTGACCTCAGCTGCTCCACATATGGCTTCCCTTCCAGACCCTTCACCATCCTTGTGCCCCTCCTTCAGATGCTAATAGCTTAATGTCTTTGTTGTATTGGGGTGCCCAAAACTGCTGCAGCACTCAAGGTGAGGCTGCTCCAGTGCAGAGCAGAACAGGACAATCCCCTCCCTTGCCCAGCTGGCGATGCTGTGCCTGGTGCACCCCAGGACACAGTTGGCCTTCCTGGGTGCCAGGGCACTGCTGACTCACATTCAACCTGCCATTAACCAGGACCCTTAGTTCTGTGGTGGACCAGGAAATGGAAATGCTGACCTTTTGGGGTTCTTTCCAGGCGCTCTTTTTAATGATTCTAGAGTACCTTCCATTTGACAAATTATGTTTTAGATTTCCTGGTGACATGCACAAGCTTTCTTTGAAAAAGTCTTGTTAAAGGTCCTGTACAGTGCCCATGTGGGTTTATCTGCACAGAAAAGCTCTTGATTGTTGCATGTAAGCGTGTTCTTTGTCATGCCCTTTTTAGTGTACCTGTGGGTGTCGGTTATATCCAAGAAAGTGTGGATCAATTCAAGTGACTGGCTTGTCTTAATGCAGGCCTATATTTTAAATGTGGTAAAGTGGTTTTCATCCCTTGTTCTCTTGTTAGCTTTGTGTACTATTGTAGGTCTGATTATGCTGACTGATTCCCATAGAAGTTGCTCTTATGTCCGATTTTGATGTCTGTTTGCTGATCCAGATGGTGAACAGATGAAAAGCTCAGTATGTCTCTACTTGGAAGCGTAATCAGAAACATGGCATGACACCAGGAGAAATGCAAAACTCAGAATGAGGAAAAAAATACACCCTTTCCACAGTGCAGAAGCATGTTTATTGTAGAGTCAGATTTTACTTTGTTTTATAAACAAATGGTGATGATTGCAGAATAGTTGAGATTAGAAGGGACTTCTGGAGACTATCTAGTACACCAAGTAGGAACAGCCAGAGCAGGTTGCTCTGAACATTGTCCTATTGGATTTTCAGTATCTTTGAGGAAAGAGAATGTGTAGTCTTTCAGGGCAACCTGTTCCAGTCTTTGACCATTCTTACAGTTCTTAGATTTAATTGGAACTTCCTGTGTTTACTTTTTTTTTCTCCATTGTCTCTTGGCCTGTCACTGGATATTGCTTAGGAGAGTGTGTTTCCATCACCTTTGCTCTCTCCTATCAGGTGGAGATGGAGATATTCACATGGAGGATATTCTACCCCTTCCCTCCCAAGTTTTCACTTTTCCCAGCTAAACAATCTCTGCTTGCTTGGTTTCTCCTCAGGTAGTTCAGTTCTTCAAGCATCTTAGTGGCCTTTCTCAGGACTCACTCCTGAGTAAACAAGTGTCTCTTGTACTGAGGAGCCCAGAGCTGGTGGTGGTATTCCAGATACAGTGTTGCAAGTTGTGTGTAGAGAGTGAGTCAGCTCCCTCAACCTGCTGGCATCAGTGAACTCTGCTGTACCCCTTTCTCTCCAGGGAACTGCTGTATCCCATGGATTCTTCAAAGCTGACTGATGAACAGGCCAGAGTCTGTTCTTATGAACTGTGGGGTTGTGGTCCTGCTTTTGTCTTGCTTCCTTCTTTCATGTTCCTGAGCTTCACCTGCACTGTCACTGCAACCAGTAACACGATGATGTGATGAAACACCCTCAGACTTGATGGTGACTACATGAGTGATTATAGCTTGCTGTTGTGGTCTACTTGACAGTATGAGCTTGGGATTTCAATTTGGGCTGTTCAGAAGCAAATGCTTTCTGCATCTTGTCCAACCAAGTTGATCACAGTCACCAGCAGCAAGCGTTCACCTAATGGAGGAAACAATTGTTTGATACCACAAACCCGATTGTTTCATTTTCAGTGTTTACTGAGTGGCTGTTGCCTCATAAGCACATTTCCACAGGCCCTTGAATGCTTAAGCTGACTGTGTTGAGTAAGCACTTAGAGAAACAGAGTAACAGAATACATTTGTCATTTGTCTGAACACAGCAGCTCTTTGCTAGACCTATCCTGTCAACAGTGTATTTCTTCCCAAAGATGCTTAGCCTTTGAACCAGAGCAAGCAAGTTTAGACACATACACTGAGTTAAAGTCACTTGGAAGTCTTAAAAAATTGCACGTGTTAGCATGTGGTCTACTAAATTCACTCATTTTTTAAAGGTGTACTCAAAAATTTAACAGCAGAACAGCTCTGTCTAATGCTGTACTAACTACCATGGTCTTTGGTACCATGTTTCAGAAGCAAAGGTTTTAGGTCAGACAGCACTTAAATAACACTTTTGTTGTTCCTATTTTGCCTCAGCAGCAGAGACAGATTAATATTTTTTCCACTCATTAGACACACATTTAGTGTAATGCACAGTTTAGAACAGTTTATGCAGGTGTAACACAATGTTAATCCATGTTGAGTAATTCGGTAACAGCACTGAGGGGAGGAACTCAGATTCAACATACGAAGCTTCCTTAAATTCAGGGTTATGAATTGCAGTTCATGACTGTTGGCACCTGGAGGGAAGGTGCTCTGTTTGCATTTCCCCATCTCTTTTAAACAGAGTAAGAGCAATGCTGTTGAGACAACAGAACAATGTCCGCCTAATAATGCATCAAATAGTCCAGTAGCTGATGCTACTTCTGCTTGGAGAACAAATAAACTAAGCATACCTTTACTTCTCCTACTACAGGTGCCACAAACCTGATTAGGATTTGCAGTCCTGTCATATAACAGCTCTTTTATCTATTTTAAATTTTTGAACAACTGGTTATTGCCCACCCTCCCTTTTCACCTCCTTTTCTTTTCCCGCCTTTGATTTGAGGCAATTACTTCCTATTCCGGAGTTAAACATTTTAGATTTTTTACTTTATTCTCAACAGATATTTCTGTAAAGGCTGTAATACCACCATTCACTCTTTCTTTATGTCCATTTGCCTCAAGTATTTTTTGTCGAGGTGTCTTTATGTTCTGTGCTCATTTGACTTGCACTTCCTTTGTGGTCCAGTTCAAAACTTGATCTCCACTGCTGAAATGTCTTGAAACAGTTTGCAGAAAACCTGCCGGAGATTTGCTGATAATGAGTGTTTGTTTTCTGTGAACTAAATGGTATCAACACCTGAGTTACAAATTGAAGGCTAAATGCCTTGTGCCAGTGGAAGCAGATTATCAGCACAGAGTATCCAGACCTTTGCCAAATGACGGCTAGCAGCAGTTTACAGTTGTTAACCAGCAATATAATTAATAATTTAGCTAAAAAATCCAGCTGAGCCATATCAGGTCTTGTTAATCTTAAGGCAATAAAAGAGTTGGGCTTATAATTAACACATGTGGTTTTCAACAGGAAATTACTCATAATCTGCTTAACATTTGTTTTCCATTAATATATTTGCCCATGTTTTATACTTTCTTTCTGAATATTAAAACATCTTGGCATTATGGTATATAACAGTAGAACTGTGAACAATCATACGTGTCTTTGTTACATGCAGATAAATTGTGAATATATTAGTGTTATGCATAGTAATGGCAGATTGCTTAGAACTATTTATAAAATTAGTGTGATGTGTGATGAGGTATTTTCTAGTTCTTAATTAATTGCATACTTGTTCTGAAGTTTTGTTTGGATATGGAAGAAAGTATACTTCCCAACAAAAACATGGGGATTTCAGTATTCATGAGGTTTTGTTTTTAGAAAATATAGGGAGATAACTGTAGATTCTTAATATGGCATTTCTATCCCAAACTTTTTCTGTGTAAAATTGTTCAAGCCCAAAACTTGCCGCAGATAAGACTGCCACAGGGGGGCATTCAGACTGTGCTTCTACTTGCAACATCTTTAATGGTTGTTACATGAATGAGGGGGATCTTAGCACCATCAGTAAACCCAGTGCTGATCTTTCCTGTTTGCTGATAGGAAAAAACATTGCCTAGGTGTCATGACAAATGAGGGTAATATGCCAAATGGCAGGGGTTTTGTTACTATGGAGATGAGCCCAATCTTAGTTGGGGGGGGGAGGGAAAAGGCTTAACTTGGGGGGTTTTCAGATGTGTGCATAAACACAAAGAAATACTTGCAAAAATTACAGGGACTGGTCTAGTGAAATATTTACAAGATGAAAAAGTGTTTATAGTGTTTGCAGACTGTGATAAAATTGGAGAGTTTTCAAGGATTTTGGCAGGATGGATTAAATTTGAAATGTCTTGGCAACTTGAATTAGTATCTTTTAAAACAAAAAGAAAAAGCTGCTCTTATCAAGTTGTCTGTGGTAAGTGTAGATCGCACTGTGTTTAAAAGGCATAATTAACAGCACAGATAGATGAGTGTTTTAAGCTCAATTTTGAGGTTTGCAGGAAAATGTTTTCATGCTGATCTGGGTTAAATAGGTCTTCTATGCCATATTGTTGTGAAGCTGCCAGATAATACCTGGAATGCAGTTAAAAGTGTGACCTTGAAGGCACATGAAACATTTCTTCTTCCTCTTGCTAACAGCAAATAAAAAGTACTGTTTTCAGTTTTGATCAATGGGGTTTATATGTAGTATGGGCTGAGAGAGCCTAGAAGATACTTTTGTCAGGACTTTTAAACTGAAAGCTAATGTGCAAGTTTCATAAAAGATCATTGGGTCCAGAGCAGAAGATTGAGTGGCTACAGAATGGAAGGGCCTGCACTGTTCTTCATTTGACAGCAGAATAAGAATTAACTGTATTAAATGCGAATAAGGAATAAAAACTTTTTGGATTAAAGAAAAATTAAATAGTGAGTTGGACTATGGAATTTGGTTGTTGGAATTTGGACAGTAAAGGTTATATGAAGGTTTTTTTTCTCTGTTTCTTAAATAGCTTGTATACTGTTACATATTGCAACTTTACTGTTGGGGGACCTTGAGCAATCGTCTGCATTCTCTTTGTAAGCTTTGACTTACTGGGATGGTGGGAGAATTCACCCTTGCTGCTCACTGAATCACTTCTCAACTTCAGGATAATGGTGTTTGTTCCCTGTAAGAGAAGTGGTGAGCTGGTTTATTTCTGCAGGAAATGTCTTAGGAACATACCTTCCTCTTAATATAGGTCAAGAGGGGAAAAGTGGTAAAATTTCTAGAAGGCAGCTTTGTTGGCATACTCTGCAGGAATTCTTTGTTTGAGCTTGTATTCTCACTGCTGGCTGTTGGTCAGGCTTCTGTTTTTACAGCTTTTAACTGCTGTACCATGAGGCTTCTGTATTCTTGCAGTCTGAATGCTGTACAGGACAATAACCACTATGCTTTTAGAACCTCAAAATTTTTATTTAGAACAAAGTTGTTTGAATAAAATATGAAGATTCTTCTGATTCTCAGTTTGTTACTGAAAATGCAGCTTCCCACTGTCTGAGACTTTCAGATGTAGTTATTTGAGTGAACTTTTAAGTGGTGCAGGGTAATGTTAGTAGCTGTTGCTTGAAGTCCTATATAAGATAAGCTGTATGCTGTTCAGGTAACATATGCTTTTTTTCTTTTTTCTGGAGGATTTATAACCTGAAAAACCAGTAGGATAAAAACCATGCATTTCAGAGTAATCTCAGTGCTGGTGACAGAACAAGTGCATGTGCATATGGTGTCTTTGTTTTTTCAGGTAGTAAAATGGCGGAGAAAGATTGTGGTAGGAATGAGATGGGCAGAAGAGGATCAAAAGAGCTTAGAGAAGTGTGTGTTAGCTAGATCTTTATTATACAGGGATGGACATTAAGTCTATAAAGTGAGGTTGGAAAAAGCCCAAACAAAAGGTAAACAAGCTGCAGTTTCTTCCATCAAGTGACTTTTCTGCCAAATTATATATTTTTAAAGCTTACGTTTTGTCTTGGAAGTCTTGAATCTTTGTGTGGTAAAGACTTCACAAAGCAGTGTTCTGTACTAACAGGTTATTTTACTGAGAATTGTCAATAATTCTTGCTTCTAGCATTGCTGTGGCACTAACCAACTTGTAGTAGAAACAGTAGGGTAAACCAGTGGAAAACTCAGGGACTTTTTTCTGTCCTAGCATATATTCTACTTAAATTGATGAGAGTGAAGGCCCATAACTCAGTGCAACGTAAAGAAAACATAACTTTTAAGTGCTCTGTATTGTCATTTATACTCTGAAATTCTACCTGTGATTGTTCCCTTTGCCTAGGAAAAAAAAATTTTAGAGTGCTTCTAATATTTATTCCCTCTCTGCTTTTTACCATGGTGTACGGAAGGGAGTTTATTCATTTTGTTTTCATTGCTTTTCTTTTCTTTTTCAGAAGTAAGAAACTTTTTAGCAAGAAAAAGTTGAAAAGAAAACAGAAGACTAAATTGAAAGTAAAAACACGCAACAAGGTAGGTGTGTAACTAACCTGACAAAGTTCTGACTCAAAAATGACAATAGCTTCAATTGAGAGAAATACAAGAAAACATAAGTGTGACTATTTGTTTGTTTAGAGGAGTTAATAGTAGACCAGTATTGTCTGTTTACTGTGTCCTACATGACTGTGATACCATTGTTAACCTTATTCAGCTGCTTTTGCTACTAATGTTCAACAGGGAATAATATGAACATTGTTTTTTGTTCTTCAGTTCCTAAACCCTAAGTGTAGCTAAACATAGGGGGTAAAATTTGAGATCTGTGTTTAGCCAACAGTTAGAGACTACTGCTGCAAAGAGTTGTCCGTACTGGCTAAAGGAGAAGGGGAACATTCTAAGGACTCCAAAGGTACCTCTGAAAATTTCTCTGTAGTGGAAAGTGTAATAGATGATACCTGAGTGTTTCTATTAATGTTTTCTCCCCATCTCACCCCTTCCTTCTATCACTTTAAATGCATGGGAACCATTCAGTGAACTTAAGAAAAATGTTTACATGTTTACTCTTAAGAGAGAATAAATTTATGCAGAAGCAATGCTATTTTAAAATACTGCTGTGTTGCATTCTTTCTCTATTAAAAGCTATTATTTCTCTATTTAAGCTAGAGTCTTGCTGCAGGCATGAAGTCTTGTAGTCAGTAAAGAGAAAGCTCATTTTTGGAATGATTCTGAAGGACAGAACCACTGAAATGTCCAGTGAAAACATTTTTTAGTCAGTTGAATGTCCTTGTAATACAAATTCACTGTAGGACCACTTGGCCATCTTATCCCTATTTGCCAAACCTCATGTAGTTTACTGTATCTCAAGACAGATGACTTTGGGAGGGGGAAGCAAACCCTCTATCTATTCATTTGGCATTGACTTTTTGGAGACTTACCAGATTATTCTTCTTATCTCAAGTAGTGCAGCTTCAGACTAGGTATAGAAAGAGCTTATCTTCATTTCTGTTCTTAGCACTGTACAGTAAAATATTTGTGGTCCAAACTGAATTTCTCAGCTCTTCCTTTAGTTGCTATGATATTAGAAGTTTTAGCTCTGTCCTCTTCATGACTTTATCAGACCCAATGTCAACAAAGAAAACCAAATTAGAAATATGAAGAAATTTTGCAGAATGTTGTTACTCTGTGTGTTCTGTTTGATGACAGAAACTTGTGCTTTTGAAATAAGGTGACTCTTTCGCTTTGATCATTGTTAGTCTATAAGAGGACCCTTGTCTATCTGGGTGGTGGGGCCCTAGTTATACTGTCAGGTAGAAAGCTAAATACAGAATGGCTGTTCACAAGCTTAGCAGTCAGATGTGGTTCTTAGGTTTAGTTGCATTGGATAAATGGAGTGTCAGGATGCTTGGCTAAGTGAACATACTAAAGGCTAGTTCTTGTGAGTAGTTATACATATGGCACTAATTGATAATCTCCTCGCCTCATCCCTATGGAAGGTTGTTCTCAAGATTTTTTCTTGGGTTTAAGTCCATTTCTATTTGAAGCATTGAGATTTATATAATTGAAAGTAATAACGGGTTTTGCATGTCTTTTACTGATGCCGTTATTCTCGACAGTCTTTGAGGCAGACCAGGGTTGACCATTAGAACATTGGTCTTCATTCTGGGTGACTGAGGTACAGAAAGGCACTCCAGGTTATTTCTGCATGATAGCAAAAACTATTTCCTGAAAAATGTAGCTGAAAAGGGAAGGATGAAACCAACTTGATATCTTGAGGTTATGAAACTGACAAAGTGGGGTGGTTTTGTTTTTTGGTTTTTTTTTTTTTTTGTAGCTGGTTTGTTGTGGGAGGGTTTTTTTGGTTTTGTTTTTTTATGTACTTTTCAATGCATCCCAATGCTTACCATGGCAGAATCAACACAGTGTTCATTTTTGCACTGGAATCTCTGAAAATGGATGTGTCTATTGTCAGGAAAATGAGAGCTTCCATTGGGAAGCCTTAAAGTAGAGCAGATTGAAGAGTCTTTCACTTCTGGACATTCTGAGCAGTAGAGTTTGTGTGCATGAGTTTATTTATGGAAGAAACAGGGTCTTCTAGTCTGAACAGAGATGGGAGCTTTCTCTTAAAATACTTAGTAGAGTCAGAGAGGGCCTTAAATCAAGAATAAGATGAAGGAACCCGAAAGTTTGTAATTTATATCCAGTGCTTACTTATAGAAATGATTGAGTAATGGAAGAGGAGAGAACTTTAAAAGAGAAGTAATTGTTGAGCAACTGGAAGGAAATTATTTCCACTGTTTAAGCATTAAATGTTAGAACATTTTAGGTATAAAACTACTTGGTGTTTAACACAGCCCAGAAGTTTAAGCCTTAGTCTGTTTCTAAGCTGGGTCAAGCTATGATCCAGTGATCGATCACTAATTTTTTGGTTTGTGGTTTAGTATCTATTTTTTTAAATGGAAGTATAAAAGTTTTCCATGTAGTACAGTGTATTTTGGCTTTAGAAATTCAGTGCTGACATAAGTGACTTTTATATAGAAAACAAGAATCTGATTATTAGACATGGGTGTAGCACCTTGGATTCCAGTCCCCACCTGCCTCCTCCCTTTTTTTTTTTTTTATTTGGCAAAAAATATCACCAGAAAATTGTAAGGCTGTGGGACTTTTCTCAACTTTACAAATATTGCTGCTAACCCTCCCTCCCCACTTCAGACATCCTGGATTTTTTCCCTCTTTACTGTTACCTCATGCAAGTGCTGTTTAGGACACTTGGATTGAGACAGAAAACCTCAGTTCACCATCTTCTGTTTTCATTATCTGATTTGAAGAATACTGAAAAATTGGGGTCCACCAAACACAAATTGTACTTGAAACGAGTGGCATCCACCTGTTGGGTTTATGCAGAAGTTTTAAACTATGACTTTTTTGGTTTTATACAAATGGAAGGAATAAAACGTTAAGGGAGGAGGTTCATGTAGCAGACAAATTTATTGTAAGCTAATGAACAGATGTATAAAACAGATTGACTGGGATGAATATTGTCTTATTAAAAACACATCTTGCTTCTCAAATCATTTGTCGTTGTTTTCAATAGCTTTTGTATTATTTGATCTTTGAACCTCAAGAGGGTATCCCTTTCTAAGAGATCTTTTGACTGCCCAAAGAATTTGGTGAGATTCTCTTCTCAGTGTTACATGTGGATTAGATCAGATGGTTATTATAACCTGACCCATGTTTAACAGCAGATTAATTTTCCTCTTCTGCATTATCGTCTCCTTCCATCATATTTTAAGAATAAACCATTACTGCAGTCATCTGATTCAAGAGGAAGAAAACAAATAGGTCAGAAAATAAGCTTAGTACAGGTTTCATTTTTAGGGAGAAGAGTTTCTTTATGTGTGAGACAATTGTAAAGGAGACCAGAAGATTTTGGTTTCTCCCATTCCTTTCCTTGCGTGTACTGGAACACTGCAAAAGGCTAACTGAGAAGAGCAATTAGGAGTAGGTTGCTCTTATCTTTTGAACCAAACCTGTGCTGTTTTCCCTCTCCTACATAATTCATTTTTCCATTTAGCAGGGACTATATGTTTACAAGGACAAGCCACCCATGAGGCTGTGGGCATCTGTGCTTCGTTCTCCTCTCATAAGTTAGCATTGTCTCTTTTAGTAATTAAAAAGTAACGCACAAGAAATAAAATCTTTGTGTATTAAAACTTTGGTCACCAGTGCTGAATATTTAAGTTTTACAATGTATGTTTCACCATGTATCTTGATTTAAGGAGGTGCACGTTTAATTTTTGATGTTACCAAGTGAAACAGCAAAGATGGAGATTCAGAATGTCCCACTTTGTTACAGCTCATATGAAAACTACTAAATCAAAAAGTGTAATTCTATTTTCCAGTCTGTAGGCTCTCTTCTTTTTGAAAGCAGTAGCAATTTAATTTTCCAAGAAACTGGGTGATGTGGGAGAAGAGCCAGTATAGAAGCTATCATCTCATCTTCTACTTATACACTCTGGAAGCTGAGTTTGTAGTCATACTTAATGAGCACTTTGGATTGCAGTATTCCAGT
The DNA here is from genome assembly GCA_013399225.1 of Rhipidura dahli. NCBI lineage: Eukaryota > Metazoa > Chordata > Aves > Passeriformes > Rhipiduridae > Rhipidura > Rhipidura dahli. The sequence continues at coordinate 664,690 of VXAC01001787.1, forward strand.
AGCCATTAAGAACAGGACATTCAGTGGCAGAGAAAGTCATAGTTGCTCTTCATCTTATTCACAAGTGTCATATGCATCTTGGTATTCTTAACACCATGAAAGCAAGCTATAAGGTGTTGTTTCTTTCTGAAATATGTATAGCTCAAGAGCAGTCTGTTTGGATTATTAATAATTCCATGTCTGTGCAAAATTAATAAATTGCTTTACTGAGTTCTTAGAAGTTGATTAACATTTTGGTTTAATGTTCTACTGTTTTTCTTGGCAGTGTAAGAAGTATTTTGTGCCAAAATGAAATGCAGTATCATTAAGAGAATTCCAAGTTAAAATAGACTTTATTAGTTTGATAAAATAATTACTAAGTGGGGTTCTGTAGCTACAGGTATTGGTTAGATTTTCTTACTGATCCATTCTACGTCAAAATCTGTGAGTCAGCAGTGAGATTGTACAGATGGTATTATGAGTCTTATACTATTGGGGAAGTCATATTTTTATGACTAGGTAGACGGTTCTCATTAGCTGCAGAAAAGTAAAGTTAACTTCCAGGTGATGATGAGATGAACTTAAATCACCATTTTCTTACTTGTTCAGTGTTATCTGACCTCAAGGAAGTTTGGAATTTATTATCTGGAAAGGAAAAATACTTGTTTTGTATTGAAAAAACTTCTGATGTCTGTTTTTAATACTTTCCTCTACCACTGTTGAAGAAAAAACAACAGATAAAGCTGTTCACTGAATGAGCATTTGCATTAGAGGGACAGAAAGTTTTACTGTGTATTTTTTTTGTCAGCTCCATTGTTGCCTTTTGTAAAGGAAATCTAAGAAAGTGATGTTTATGCAACCTGCTTATATTCATCCACTTTTGAACAAATGTTTGTCTTGAAGACCTAGCAACTATAAGTATTATAGTTAAAGCCTGTTAGACTTGAGCAAATCTATCACAAATAAATCACATCAGTGTTTTTTACCTTATGAAGTTTCTGGAGGGTGTTGTGCTATACTGAAATCTGGATAAGTGTATATAAGTATTGGTCATACACTGTTGTAGAAAAGCAAAACACTGAACACAGAAATGGGTAAAGTGCTTACTGGTTAATAGTTATATAGTATTGAGAACAAGGAGTTTATTTCTGAAAATCAGTTGGCTTGTTATTAATAGGCAAGAAAACATACATTGATTTTGTCTAGCACTGTAATGTCTAAAATTACCTGTGCTGTTTTACCAGTTTGACTAGTTTGGTTCAAATGAGACTATATGAGCTACAGAACTTAGGCTCTTCTGGATCAAAGATTTAGCTGAGCTGACAAGAAAGAAATTAGAATGGAAATTCTTCACAGAAGTTGCAATTACAAGAAATGATATTAGCTAGATAAGTGAATCTCTTTTTTCAGATGGAGATATTTCAGAGGCTCCACATATTTCTCTCTTTCTGTAACTGTCAGTAAAAAGCTTTAGTAAACTAAGATTTTAACCTGTGCAGTTCAACTGAGCTGGCTTTAAAGCTGAAAGCTTATGCTGTGTGTTTGCCTTAATAGGAACTGAAAAAACTCTTGGGATAATGTGTATGGATACTTGAGGTACAGAAGAGTTGCATCTTATAACCATTTAGTTTTCTGGTGCCAAATAAACTTCAAAGTATGTAGGACCTCATTATCAGTGGTGTCAATCCAAATGTATTTTGATATAATTTGATACTGGAATGACATCTGAGGTTGTACATTGGATTGATTTGTACATTGCTTAATATTGTGTGGTTTTTAACAGGAGCTTTACTATTTCAAAGATATTAATATTGAACAAGGACTTAGCTGTCTTTCAGTCCCTAATGGCAAAAGTTCTGTTGAGGTAAAGAAAAAAAAAAGCCAAACTTGAGTATGTATGTAGGGAACTTTTTCTAGGGTTTTTTTTTTCCCTCCTCTTTCATTACTTTTATATTTTTGTTCTTACTGCTAATACTGATACAGGTGAGAAAAATTAACACAGTGTCTGTGTTGGATAAAATAGGTTGCATAGTAAGGCATTGCTTCCTAATGTTCTAGTTTGCAGTAACTGTAGTAATAATGGAAAGAAAAGATAGGTAAATATATATCAGTACAGCCAGAATAATATTATAATCAAAAAAGGGGAATATGTAAACTATTAAGTATTTTGAATTTTTTTGTAAAGTTTTGTAGCATATGGTGTTAAAAGGTCTACCTTAGAGTCTTGTGTTATTTCTGGTATTAATAAAAATGTATGTGTAGATAAAAATGGTTTAGATATACCAAATTGTGGCAACCATATTGTAGAAAAATAAATCATCCCATTAAAATATTATCCAGTTCACTGGTTCTCAAATTTTTTTACTTCTTCTCTGCTAGTTTAATTTTCTCTTCCCCATCATTGCTCTCAGTGATCTGTTTCAAATCACTGTAGTGTAATTCACTGCATAATTTCAGGCCAGGTGAATGAGGCAATGCACATTATCTATATCCTGTAAACAAAAAAAAGAGAAAAAGCCTCCACTCTCTCTGTGCCCCTCCTCCCCCTGTCCCTCAAGAGTAAAAGAAACCAAAATGACCTTGTGAAGTCAGTCGTGACCGTAAATGTGTGGTGTAATGATGCCCCAGATTTTGCCTTGCATGGTTAAGCAAATTTGTCCTGCACTCTTAACCTGAGCCTTCTCTCATCACATGGTCTTTGTGCCCCCTGTCTTCAGCGAGGTGTTACAGGGAATTGCTTCCTTCCATATGCCTGAAATCCAGTTTTCAAAGCCTATGCTGAAGCCAGCCTGGTCTTTGGTAGTACACAACTAAATGGGAAGAATAACCCTGCCTGGGGATTAATTGTTGTTGTGGAGTTTTGTTTTTTGAAGTCAGTCATACCTCCTCTCCCATCTTACTATTGCAGACTGTGAGAGTACAGAGCAGATTTTTAAAAAATGTTTTAAAAAAACCCATTTATTCTTAGTCTTTTTCCAAGTCCAGTGACAGCCTCATGAAGGCTCTTCTGTGTCTTGGCCAAGGCTGACAGTGATACACCAGTAGTAGGTACCAAGGTGGGCCAGGGTAGTGGTAGTTTCTCAGAACTATTTTCCAGCTCCTACTTTGTGGCTCAGGGCTTCTGAAAACAGCATGGTGTCTGGTTAAGTCTTAGGCCTTGATTTCTGTTTTTAGTAATTATTCCATTGGATTATTATCCTCAAAATTATTATCTACAGCATCCTGACAGGAGTTTTTGGACTTGGCATCAGTTTTCATTTAACAGCAAAACAAGTGGGTTGTTAAATTTCTAGTGTATGTTTAACAGAGAGCCTAAATTTTTAGTATTTACCCAGAGGTTAAAGCTAACAACTAGAATAGCAAGGCATGCATTTAAAAATTCAATAATAATTAAAAACCCCAAAACTGACTGTTGTTGAGAAGATAAAGCCTGAATCCTGCTGCTCTTATTGTTGTGGCACAGATTTGGACCATTCTGTAGCCTGTTCTGCTTTCATTTTCAGTCCCAGTGTTCTCATCAAGTTATGAGAGGTAAAGACTAAAGGTGGATGGAATCTGTTGAAGTTTCTTCCTCTTCTTCCTTTCTTCCCTGCTTGAAATATAACTCGTACTTCAACAGGAAAGTTGTCTCCAGTTTGGAAATAATTCAGTCTGTGAAAATTAGTGAGACTGTTGAGATTACTTTTATGTAGCAAAGCTTGAAATTTTACTAAACAAACTAAAATTAAAACCAATCTTGTTTTTCAGACTGAAAACCTAGAGAGTACAATAACCATACCAGATATCAGATTACATAGCAATCCTTCAGCTTTTAATGTTTACTGCAATGTCCGCCATTGTGTGTTGGAATGGCAGAAAAAGGAAGCGTCTGTGTCTTTGGCTTCAAAGAACAGTGTCCAGAGTGGGGATTCGGACAGTGATGAAGAAGAGGAATCCAAAGAGCCACCTATTAAACTTCCAAAGGCAAGTAACCAATACCACTTAGTGTGCCATGTATGTCATCTGAGGCTGATACGTTCTTTTTGGGGAATAAAGAACAACGGTATAAGCCAGTTGCCCAAAAAAATGCTGTAGTTTTATTTGTAGACCCTTTAGTTCAGAATCATTTGATTTCATGAATTAGATGATATATGTACCTGCCCAAATTAAAGTCAGTTAAATGACAGGTACTCAAGTTTATAAGTGTTTTATAAGTGTTGGTACTTGGAACACCTTCAGCCTCGGAATCTGCACAAAAGTGATACAAATAAGGCAGATCTTGTAGCTGTGAGAGGCTACCAGCATGTCATGGTAAAGGATGCACTCTTTTTCTTTACCCTCCAAAAAGAGTAAGTCTTTCTGATAGTGGAAGTAATTTGGTGGAATGGTTCCTAAGATGATTTGCCAAGTATGCATGTAATTGAGGTAACTGCCAATTATTCTTTCCCCTTTTTGGCTTTAGTGCCCTTAGTGGCACTGACAGCTCCAGATTTTAATGCACGTTAAGGTTTTGATGCTATAGTTTAACAGTTGGAGTGGATTTTTTACTGTTGACTACTTATGTGCTTATAGGAGAATTAGTGGTGGAAAGTCAGAAATAATCTATATAGGACTTAATTTTTTTCTTGTTTTTTTCAATTTGCTGATTCACTTGTTTTTTACTATGTATTACAAAACTATGCATTTAGTTTTGTTAATTGCTGCATTATCAATGATATGAATTGTGCTTTGCTTTGTTATTCTTCTGAGCCTATAAACCATATTCAGATTAACTTCCCTTGTTTGTATTTGCTCTAAAACCAATACAAATACTGAATTAAAAAGGTGGTTGCAGCCGTGGTTATGTAGAAGGTTTTGAGTTGCTTAGAAAATTAGGGTTTTATAGATGATTATACTTATGCACTGTTATCTGAGGAGCAAACTTGGCACTCTGGAAAGTAGTGGCGGCAAATTGCAGAGAAACATAACCAAGTTAGCCAACTGAAATTTCATGATTGATGATTGCAAAATACGTGGTCAGTAGAAAGAAAGTCAGCATTGTCTATGAACTGCATCTGAGTCCTCGTGGATTGTATCAAGTGAATCAGCAAGTGCATGTAGATGCTTAATTTGAAGTATAAGGCAATGCAGCTATTAGCATTTATAAAGAATGCAGTGGTGTTTTCAAGAGATGTTGAAATTAAGAAGGATGAGATTTATCAGTGATATATTGATCAGTGATATTCACTTGCATGTGGAAACTAAAGCATCAGTATTGTGTTGGACAGTTTATCACAAAGACTTGGAAAAGTAGCAGAGTTTTAAAAAGGTGGTGGCTTAGAAAAAATGGTAGGGAAACTGTAGGTAACAAATTTCTCTCAAAATAGAATATTGGAGATTTCGTTACATTCAGTACAGCAAATATAAAATTGATGAAAATCAGTATGTTTTCCAATTGTTCATTTTAGTAAAGAATCTACAAAACATCAAATTTGAGAATTTTTGGTTCAAAAATGTTTAGATGCTTGATACTCAGTATTTTTCATAACTGTCTAGGTAATATAGAGTTGTTTAAGTCACTTGGAGATAGCAATTGGACTTGCATTCATGCTTTTGAAAAAGACATCTGCTTGGATCTGTCTTATCTGTAGTAAAACTTTCAGAGACTGACTGTAAATGTTTTAGTATCCTGTATACAGGTGTCTGTCTCATAATAATGTACAACACTGTGTAGGGCTTAGTTTGTTAACTGTAAAGAAGAAAGTTATTAAGGTTTCTAAGGTTTACAATATTTACAAGATAAATTTCTGATAGTAATTGTTAGTTTATTAAAAAGAATACTGATGTATTTTGAGTTTGACAGTGAGGTGAAAGATTTAAAAAAGTGTGTCTAAGCTTTGTGCTTTGACAGATTCTCCAGAGTTAAACTGGTGAAGTTAGTCCTTGATATGTTGGTGATTTTTTGTTTACAAAAATTCCATTTCATTAAGAATAAGTTGAGAACATCGTACTTTTCCAGGGTGATTTCAGGTGTTCTATTGAAGTATTTTTCTTTCAGATCTTAAGTTTGAGTACGTCAGGTTTGTTAGAACTTTTATTTAGAATGTATTTTGGAGTTAGAAGTTGTCCTATACAATTTCTATACTAAGATTGAGAACAGTTGTTTTAACATTGAGACAGAGAAAGAATCTGATGCTCTTCAGGTACTAGCGCAACAAAAAATTGTGTTTTGGTTGTGTTCAGACAGTTTAGTAACTTGCTTTGATAGTTTTATATTGGATTCACAGGAAATACTTGCCTTTGTCTGACATGTTTATTTGGTACCTTATTTATTTAGTACCTTAACTATTGATGAGTTCTCTATACTTATAATGGAATAGATTCAGTTATGTTGTTAAGATTTATAATTCTCAGAGTTAAGAAGAGATTACTTCCCACACCCTTCACCATTTCCCCTCTCACCAGCCCCCCCCGACCCCAGTTTTAAAGTTAACACTGAGTTAGGAGTGATTCACAAAAGCCCTGTATTAAAATGAACAAATACTGGATTAAAGTGATTGAGGTGGAATTAACTGACTTAAATATTCTTTGTTCCTGCACTGGCATACATTTTGCTAATAAGCTTAAGCAAAAATTAAAATTTGCAAGTTGTAAAAAAAATAAAAGACAAATAATTACTTTCTTTAGAGACTGACTTTAAGTCTTTTAAAATTCATTAGGAAAATATTACCTTTGTAAGTGGGGTTTTTTCTGTGTATGTATATAATGTAAATTAATTCAATGTAGTATGTAATTTTAAATATAGAAATGTGAGCATTGGGTCTAGTTCTCACGATGTCATGAGAGGAAAGATAAAGGAAATAAAAGAGTGCAGATAAGACTTCAAGATGAAATAGGAGGGCTTTTAGGAATTAGTCAGGAGTCATAATGTCTGCATCCACGCTAGAATTTTGGGTACCTTTTGTTAAGTGGTCTTAGACTTTTGATCTGAAGTCTCAAAGGTGTTGCAAAGGGAATAGGAGAATGGCTGCACGGAGAGCATCGGTAAGAGCAGTCAGGCTGTGACACAGAAGCTGAAGCAGCAGTGCTTGTTTTGGCCCAAAAACCCTTTGAGAGCAGTGAGAACAAGCTTAAGGTGTCTTGAAAGGAGCTATTTGCTTATTCTGTGCGCAGTTTGGAGGAGAGAGGTAGAGACACACATGTATATATCTATGATATACATACCGGGGATATTAAGGTGAATAGATCTATTTTATGAAGCCTACCCAGGTTCTTGATCTCAGATATTTAAAACCCAAAACCTGTGCAGAATTGACAACATCTCAGCAGAACTATCTCTTATTGATTCCTACTGTAGTGGAAGTTCACAAACTTTTTTTTCCCACTGTTATGTTTTCTACTTTCTCCAGCTGCCTCTGTCAGCTCCTAGATGAGGTCTTCTGTCTGAAGATTGTGAAAAATAAAATAAACTTATTTTCTCTCAAATACACTGTGACTGAACAGAAAGGGCATTTTAAAAAATGTACTACAGTGTATTTTATTTTTTAGCCTTTGGGGTGATGGTGAGTTTTGAATCCCGGAAAAACATCATGCTGTGATTATGTTAAAAGGTTTTGTCCCTATAGATTCCATGGATATGTTTTTCCCCCACTCCACTACAGATGTAAAATGCAAGGTGTAATTTTTAGGAAAATTGCTGTTATGTTTTGAGGACTTGACTTGGTTTTGTTCTTATCCTCACACCAGGAATAAAATAGATGGTAAAATAATTTCTGAAAGACAAGAATCAAACTGAATGTCAGCAAAGACAGTTACAAGGTGTCCAGAAGAACTTAGAGCTGACTGCCAGAACATATATGTTTTAAGCAGGAGTGGCAGTTTCATTAATGATGTTATTTGTTTTCACATTTCAGTCTTTTTCTTTAGATTTTATTCAGGAGTCAGTCTCTGTTAAACACTAAATATAGGGGCTCTGCTCCTGACCAAAACACGTAGGGAAGTTTTCAAGATACAGTTGTGTATTTGTAGTGAGGTAACCTTCCTCTCTTTTCTTTCATCCTCATCATTATTAAATACAGGGTTTGAGAAGGAAGTGCAAGGGAGCAGTAGAGAGCAGAGAGAAGCATTCCTGTAATCTCGGAATAGTCAGGAATTGTAAATGGGAAAGTTAGAGGTGCCTATAACAGGCTTTTACATGTGTTCTATTAGTTGGCTTCCTGCATGTCTGTGATGAGTCGATACGGAGTTTTAGTGACAAGCAATTAATCTTTGTTTTTGTCACTATATAAAGAGTAATCTCAGAGGCTTTGGAGGGGAAAGTGCTAGAGCTGCCAGTAGCAGCTGTCAAATGTATTGTTATTCAGGTTGTGAAGCCAGGTTGCAAGACCTTTCTAGTTTGCTGGCTTGCATTAATGAGCAAGGAAAAAGAAGATTGTCAAATAAAGTGTGAACTGGATAGAAATTAGAAGGGCTCAGAGGCAGAGTTTGCCTTTTATTGTGAAAAAATTTCAAGTTTCCGTTTTCTTTCAGGAAACTATTACTCTGCTTAGATATGCTCTTTTATGTAGTGGTTGTCTTATATTTAACATTTGCTGGTATAGTTGTATAGGTGGGTTCTTAATTTAGGTTCTTGTTTGAATTAACACTGTGTTTTATATTTCAGCTTTTTATATGAGTAATTGTCTTTTTAGTGAACATTGGGATATATTTTTGTTAATGAAGATCTAAAAATATTATATTGACAGCTGTTCTGAAAAATCTCTGCTTTTTTAGATCATTGAAATTGGATTGTGTGAAGTCTTTGAATTGATAAAGGAGACAAGGTTTTCTCATCCATCCTTGTGTCTCAGGAGCCTACAAGCCCTACTTAATGTGCTCCAAGGTCAGCAACCAGAAGGCCTGCAATCAGAGCCTCCTGAAGTCCTAGGTAATACCTATTACTGTATTTTTATTAACATTATCTGTTACTGTGTTGGGCAGAGGAAAATGGTTCTTAGCGAGTATTTGTGAGGTAGTAATATTGTTCTCTACTGACTGACTTGATTCTGGAGTGTAAACTCCTTATGTTGCTTAAGTAGTATAGTACTTCCTCAGCATGAATCTTTTCTACAGCAGGAATATTGGCATGTAAAGGTATATAAGCAGGGTTTCACTGAAACATAGTAAACCTTACAGCCTTACAAATTTGGATTCACTTGTCTTACTGAAGCATAGAATACTTGGTCTTACTGGAAAGAATATAGTTCTAGGGTGAATATCTCTTCCAATCTGCTATTGTGGTCTATATTTAGATATTTAGTGTTGTAATTTATGTGAATTGCTAAGCAGAGTGTCAGAATTCTTGTTTTTATTTTCTCTGGCCATCCTAAAGCTTCTCTGAAAATTAATTTTCTTTTTAATTATATTGAAAATAAGAGTTGAACTTGTGATGCCTTTGAGAGCATGATTGACTATATCTTTTAAGTTAAAATCCCATTATCTTTTGTAGGTTCATAGTTTTTACTGGTTTATGGAACTGCAGAGGAGTCTAGGCTGTAGCCTGTGTTGTTTAAAAATAATTTTAAAAAAATGTTTAGACTTCATGTATTTTTTCGTATTTTACGACTTAACAGTATTCCATTTCCAAAGATAGTAATTTGTTACAGAAAGCTTTTATTTTGTATTGATGCATAGAGTATTAAAAAGGTACAAAGAAGACTTTTTGATTACTGCTTTAGTGATTAGTTGTGTCTGCTCTCAAGAAAATTTAGGTGGATTTCTGTTCACCTTGATTGTTACAGATATTCACCACCAAACAGTGCTTGGAAAGAATCATCTGATCAAAATAATTTTCAAGCCTCGATTTGAAATGCTCATTTCTTGAAATGGGTTGTGCTATAGTTTATCCATGACATGGATAATGGTCATAAAGAGTAGACAAGTTTGGTCAGGACCTACACATTACCTCAGTGGTGAGGTAGACTGAATAGGCAGGTCAAATCACACTTTCTGGCCCATTTCTTGTTAATGTGTTCTGCTGTGACAGAAGGACTTACAGGTTTTCTTCTTTGGCCATGGTGATTATCCAGACTTGATGTTTTCTGGCTGAAAAGAATGAAAAGTTAAGGATAATTTAGGTTTATTTAATTAAGACACTTTTCTGTCTGAAATTAGCTCTAAACATAATGGCTGAGGAAAGACAGAATGTATTTTCCTAGTTTAATTTCCCATTGATAGTTAAATTGTTTTGTATGATGTTGTGACTTGTCTGTGTAATGGCTGTGTTTTATCTACAGAATCTCTGTTCCAGCTGCTTCTGGAAATAACTGTCCGTAGCACGGGAATGAATGACAGTACAGGACAGTCCCTGACAGCACTTTCCTGCGCTTGCCTCTTCAGTTTGGTAGCTGCCTGGGGAGAGACAGGAAGGACGTTGCAAGCAATCTCTGCAATCCTCACCAATAATGGCAGCCATGCTTGTCAGACTATTCAGGTCTTGCACTAAAACTTCTCTGTGTCTGGGAATTTATGTAAATGAGTACTTCTCATGAGTTCTGAGAAGATCTGTTGTTTAATTCAGTTACCTTTTTTCCTCTCACTTTTTTTTGAGATGAGTATGTATTTCTTTGTCTCTCTTGAGTTGGAGACAGAAAATGTAACATTTTAAAAATTGTCATCTTTTTCACTCACTATTTCTTTTACTGTTTAGGTGCCAACCATTTTAAACTCTCTTCAGCGGAGTGTACAGGCAGTTCTGGTGGGCAAAATCCAAATCCAGGACTGGTTCAGTAACGGGATAAAGAAGGCAGCCTTGATGCACAAATGGCCATTGAAAGAAATATCTGTAGATGAAGATGACCAGTGCCTACTTCAGAGTGATGGTTTTTTCCTCTATCTCTTATGTAAAGATGGACTTTACAAAATTGGCTCTGGATATAGCGGGACAGTGAGGGTAATGTGGCTGCTTCTTGTCTAATGAGTGATACTTAGTATTTTAATTTAACTTTTATGATGTTCTGTTTCCATGGAGAATCTTACATAGCTTACTAATCATCAGTTCTATTACAGTTTGTGATGATTTCTATTACAACTTGACAGCTTTTTCTTAGAATTTACACTTTTCAATATGGTTGAAGACTTTTTTTAGATAGTAAATGATTATGTGTTGAGTTTTCACTCTGATATTTGTTAAATGATGGAAGTTTTTTTGCTTTTCAGGGCCATATATACAATTCTACATCCCGCATCAAAAACAGAAAAGAAAAAAAGTCTTGGTTAGGCTATGCTCAGGTAGGTGACTACTTAAAACATAAAATGTGTGGCCCTCCTCATCCCTCATAAGTAGTTTAAGTAGACCCTGGCTTAGAGTAAGCTTACATGAGTATTTTATTATTCCTTTGGCTTTCATTATAAAAATAAATTGCTTGGTGCTGTCTTCTAAGTTATAGAAGGTGATGGGCATGTGATTGTACTGGCCTGTAGAAAGGAGTAATGAAGTGTCCTTGCTTTGTGTTGTCACTGTAAAGGCTTTGGCAATATATGAAGGTTTAGCACGTCAGTTTATGAACTGTACAGTCAATTGATGTGTGTTTCTAAGAGCAAGTCAGTGCATGTAAAAATGTGCTGTTCCAACAAACGTGAAAAATATTTGAAATATCTGTCCATGAAAATAAACTGACTTTAGAACATCTGCAGTAAAACAAGGAGATGCTGTTTTGGTTGGGGGAGGATTGAGCATATGTGAACAAAAACTAGAGATAATTGTTGACATTGTCATTGTGGACTTAACTGTATGTGGATGGTTTGGGTTTTTTAGAGTTAGTTTCTGGAATGTCAACCACTTTTTCTTACACCTTAATAATTCAATATAAAAACTCTCAAAACATACGAAAATAATATTTCAGAGAGCAATTAATGCACTTAATTTTTTAACCAGTGAACAATTTTTATTGTAAATTTACTATTAACTGAGTGATCTCATTGTCCCAGTGTGATTTTTAGTGTACTCCTTGCCATGCTTTTGAAATGAAATTGTTCATTACAAATATATGTTCTGTCACTGCAGTTACCCTATGTGTGTGTGTATATATATATACACAGGGAATCTGGTTTTATTTAATGTAAAAGCAGATCACCAAATCGTACACTGGCACAAAACAAATGGGTGTGGATGCATTCATTCTGGAGCCTGTTTTACCAGTTTGGAAAGGAATAGGATTCATGGGGTTTCAGTAGTGTTATGTGTTTGGACATCCTGTACATAACTATATAGATGATGCTTTTTGAGTGCTTATTCAGGTGTATGCACTCACACAGTGACTATAGCCAAAGGCACTGCAGTTTGGACAAGTATCATTCTGGGGCTATATTTATAGAGAGGTGTGGAACTTGCACTTATTGCTAGTTATGTGTCCATAAAAGAGAGAAAAAGTTTCCTTAGTGTCATTTCTCTTCAGGTGCTTGGTTAACTTAAATTCAAGTGATTTTTCTTACTTCATCATATTAGTTATTTTTAGATTGAAGCTTTTCTATCTGCTTTAATGCTCTCTGCTTACCTTTTGTGGGCTTGCTTTTCCTCATTTCACCAAGATTTATTTATCCAGTTGTTTTGGTGGAAGAAAGTATCTTAGTGTGGGAGTCAAAGTCGTTAATTTTTTTTTTAAAATCTAGTATGCGTCTATTAATATGCATTAATGATTGCCCTTCTCTATAAGGTAACATTATCTCTCACCCTCCTGGAATTCCTGTGACTATTTCGTTGATTTGAAAAGTGGGGACAGAAACACTGGTTTTTGCTGTGGCTTTTAACTCTAATTGTGTGCAGATAAAAGTAACAGAATTAATATGCTATGCAGGGCTTCAAAAGTTGTATACAAGCTTCAGCATGCTAATCTACAGCATGTAGTAAGTGAAGGCAGGGAGTCAAATTTCCATTTTTGATGTGGAATTTCATTAGTAGAAAAAATGTTGAGCATTGTTTGATGTAAAAGGTTTCCAGAATTTAAAAGCAATATCTAAAATAAAGGTTGCATTTTTCCCTTTTAACAGCTGTTGATGTATTTAAGAATATTTTCATAAAGAACATTTTCATATCTATTTATATTTTTTTGCTCTTGCCAGGGTTATTTATTATATAGAGATGCGAATAATCACAGTATGACAGCCATAAGAATAAACCCTGAAACTTTGGAACAAGACGGTACAGTTGCTTTGCCAGGTAAGAACCTTCAGATAAGAGAAATTTGCTATTGTTTGCTGTTAACCTTCTGTGTATTTTCAGGCAAGCAGAAGAGAAATGGAGGGATTTTGAGGTCACAGATAGATTGCTTTGTGACTTTGCTTTACTTCAGATAAGCTTCAGTTATTTCACTTAGTGGTCTTGCATCTTTCTCCAGTTGCTGGAAGAATATTCCAACATTTTAGAATATGTGATCATCTTATTTAAAGAGCTTAAATTCCTTCCTAAAAAATATTTCTCATTTGAACTTGGAGTGTTGGGCTCACATATGACTTTGTTGCCAGAATCCCTTACATATAGGCAATTATAAGCTATGAACAAAACCATTTGTTTTTTTAATAAGCTAAGAATATATCCAAAAGGCAAAGGCAGTTAATGAACACTGATGGACCATGCTTCTGATGTTTATATTGGTGATGGATTTTAGTTTATTTGTTTGGGGAATTTTTTTTCAGTTTTGTGGGTTTTTGGTTGGGGTTTGTCTGTTTTGTGGGGGGTTGTTTTCTTTCATTTTGTTGGCCTTTTTCAGAGCAGCCTCATGTCAGTTTCTGTTTAAAGAATGAGGATGTTCCTGGAACATAGCCTTCCAGTGAAATCCATCTGTTCTTAGCTACTCACATAAACAGTAGAAGGACACAAGAAAATTTTTTGATCAAACAATGCTGGGCTTATTCTGTAGATCACATTTAGTTCCTTCCTGACATAAATAAGAAACCACCGACTGAAACCTCAGAAGAGTTCTCTAGGATTTTTGTCTTTAAAATGCAAATAGTAACTTTTTAAACAAGTTCTGAGTGTTGAATCTAGTCCATGCAACCTTCTGCACATCCCTAAAATATGGATGTCTTCTTAAGCTGTTCTTGTTCTTTGTGGGGACTGTATGACATATTTCAGTGAGAGTACATTCAAGGACCTGAAAAAATGCCTTTCAGAGTGGTTTTTCAATTTTCTTCACCTTGGGGCATCTTCTTACAGGAGTAGGGTTTTTCATGTCCTTGATTATGTTACCGTTTGTAAACAAATAAGTGTTCTTCATACTAGTCTTGAGAGACTTGAGCACATTTAAAGTCTACCCTTTGGAACTGCTAGATTGCTTTTGCAAATCTCAGTGGCAAGTGTCATTCTGCAAGACTGCCTTGTATTTGTGCTATAAAAAGGCCCAAATTAATTGAGGATGTGCCTTCTCAACAAATTGCAAAAGCAAATCTTACAGCTTTGGGAATATCCATTCAGAAATTTCTCAAACTGTTTTGCACAGTTGCATTTTGTGTGATTTGTGATGGTGTCAAAGTAGATGTTAGATGTTCTTTGTAACTCCAGTCCTTTGTATTTCAGTCCCTGAGCTTTGCTGTTTTGCTTTGTGCCCTTCTACACATTTATCTCAGTGTGTTCTTGTGAGCAGATGTGACCTTGTTCTTTTGCCTAGGACAAATTCCAAGGGGTCCACTTCGGTTATTTTATTTTCCCATTAGAAAAAAAAGAAATGAAGGTAAGGGGCAGGTGTCTGACTTGAGGAAGCCTGAGTAGGTACTTAACTCTGAATAGTAGTGGCTACCCCACGGAAATCTTACGGTGACTTGCAATTTGTTCTTGTTCTGAAAAGCCATGCTGGATAGAACTAGAGGCCAGTAACCTTGCTAACAGCTGAACACAGCAAATATTTGCTCCTAGTTGGTGTTGGTATTCAGACATGGCTCTATCTGGAATTAGTCTCTTTCAAATGCCTGGGCTGATGATAGCGCATTTAAAAAGGTACTAGAATTTATTCATCCAGGGGATGCATAGATTAGGAGCTTGGTAGGCGATGTGATTAGAAGTGATCCTAGACAGAAGTTACATGACCTTAGAAAAATAAGAGAATTATGGAACATTATTTTCTCCTTTCTCAGACAGTAGGATCCATCAGCTTCTTGAAACCATAGACTTCTATTTTTAAAGGGCAGTCTTTTCACTGTAATAGATGATCTTGCAAATCCAGCCTTGTGTCTGGAACTACCAGGCTATGTGTCAGCTTTCTTGTATCTAATGCCTTTGCCAGGATTTGTACACTGTACCTGAGTTGTGCATCTCTTTTCTCAGTCCATATATTGTAAAAGAATGTCTGAATTCCATGAGAATTTACTAGGTGACTGGACCTGAATTTACAGAGGCTTTCATCTTTACCAGTTCTTTCAACAGTAATGCTTACTGCATACCTTAAAACAGTTTCTGTCTTCAGCTGAAGAAATTGAAGTCACATGGTATATGGTTTTATTGTTCTTTGAAATTGTAAATTAGTATCTTAGGCTCAGGGCTATTCCCTTATTGTGAAAAGTACTGATAGCTGAGGGTAACCTAGATGACCTCAAGGCCTGCCTTATTAGCAGGTGCAGAATGCACCATATGAATGTGGAAGTGATGCTTGACAGTCATCTTCCCTTGAAGCCTCTAAGAAGGCTGTGATTAACATATGTCTGTAGTTATGTATTCTCATTTAAACTCTTTCTCTTATAGCAATCTCCAGACAGAAACCTTGGCTATCCTCATCTTCATAGTAATTTCCAAAGTCAGGTTGAATAAGATTTGGACTTGTTCATACAAGCTCCTTCCTAACTGAGACACTATACTGGCCTAGTTTTTCCAGATACTCCCATTTGCCTTCCATTTTTTGCTCTTCCCATTAATTTGATTTGTAGTGCTGGGCCTGGATGTTATCCAATCCAGCACTAATTTTTAGGAGGTCTTCTGGAGAACATGTATTAAAAAGCCAAAACATTCCTGTTCCAGATTTCCTCTTTGAACAGATCTACTGTAGGAACAACCCCCAGAAATGTTTACTGGGAGACTCAGTTCTTCTTGAAATGACTCAAGCAATAAGCTAAATAATGAGATATGGACCCACTGGTGGTCGGAATGTGCTGTTTCCGTGGCTGTTCTGCTTGTGTAAGCATGTAATTTTCAGTCATTCTAGCAATCTTAATGCTTACCCACTTCCTGTAACCTTTGGAGAAATGTCATTTAGATTAGTTTTGGAACTTCTCATCCAGTTACTCATACTTCTTTGTTTTATCAGTAACACAACTTCACAGCATAGAGAATTAGTAGCATTAACTGCCTCTGGTTGTTAAATCTGAGATTATTTTTGAGACAGCAATATTTCAAACTTCAGTGTTTCTGCTGCCATTCTCCATCATGCTTGCTGTGTACCCTCTGTGATTCTTACCCAGCTGTGTGCTCTAAGGGGAAGGAAGGTTGTCTACTTTTGGTACTTAATTATGGAAAGCTTTCTAATGCATATTCTATTCCTGGTAGGATACTGTATTGGACTGGGCAGTACATCAGGAAAAAGTAAACAAGTTAATGGGTTTTATGGGCTGTTTTCAGCTGTATTATTTTTAATGCTCCAGCTAGGTAGCAAAAAACCAGCAAACTTGCTGGTTATGCTGGAAAGACTTTGTGTGCTTCATTTAACATTAAATTTATTAAATAAAATGCTAATACTAGATCTTTGTTCAGGTTATGAAGCAAATATTTGGAGTGTAAAGTGGCTGTCCTGTAGTATTTTTGGAAGAGGTCCTTGCCTCCATGTAATCAATGAGACAAATACCTTACCAATCTCTTTGCCAATAGCTCCATCAACAGAGCGTGAAGGGAGGAAGAAATGGTGTGGGGACATAGGTTTAAACTTGCAGAGAAAGTGGTCTTTTTTTTTTTTTTTCTCCTAATTTGGGTAGAATTATTTCCCTACCATATTTCTTGGAATTAGCTGACCAATGTTCAATAAATGAGTGACGTGTTCAAGTATATACTTCATAGTTTTCAGAAATCCCCTAGATTTTCGGTTAATAGTTTGGTCAAATTTATAAATCACTTAAAAACGAGATCAATAATGAAAACCATGATTTGTTTACTTCTGTAGGTTTTATATTCTGGACTGAGGAAATGTTGCTTTAAAGATAATGGTCCTTATATAAAAAAAGTCTTTGGGAAGGAGACTTAATAGTCCTGGAAAATTCAAATTTAGTTGTGTTTTAATAATTTAGAATATGGCTCACAGGTGACTACTGAATGGTTTTTTTCGCAGTAAAATATTGGGCTGTAGCCATTTGCATTTCACACAATGGAAAGTGCTGTGACAACTCCTACGGGAACTAAGGAGAATTACTTGCTTTTGGTGAGACAGGAGGTCTTCGTGTAAAACAGCTCATTATCAGAACAGTATAATCTCGCTTTAGACAAAGTAGAACTCATAATCTGGTGGGAGTGAGAGTGAATTAGACAAAAGCAGAGATTTATGTGTATATGTATGCTACTATTAAATGATGCGGTGCACTTCATCTTTCTCTCACAGATTGTCATACTGAAGGGCAGAATATCCTTTTCACAGATGGAGAATATATTAATCAAATCGCAGCATCTAGAGATGTAAGTTTTACAAATGATGGGTAAACTATTTTTCTCTCAACTGGGTTTTATTTTATAGTACTTATAGCTTCCTTTTTGCTTTGTGTTTGGCTTTTTCTTCATTAACACAACTAAGGAAGAAATCCATGTAACTAGAAATAATGAGAAACAGGCATATCTTTACATAAAAAAGCAGTATTGGTATTTTGGTATTTGTTCACACAGTTTTTATTTGTGATGGATGTTTTAAATTTTTCAGTTAAGTTATAAGAAAAACTGCATTGCTCTTTCAGGGAAAAAGAATCTTATACATTGAATAACATGTTCTACAGGCTCTTTGTGGGATAAACTTCTTAAAGCTTAATGTTAAATTTTGTTCCTGATACAATTTCCTGTAATTGCTTTGGAAATTGTTGGGGCATTTCAGCCAGTTTTAATAGAAGAGATAGGAAATATACTACATTCCAGTAGGAATAACACTACATTCCAATAGATTTTTGTGTGAAAGTTGCCTGTTGGCCAAAGCTGTGGAAGCCCAAAGAACTGCTCCTACTAGGGACAAAACCTAGTGGTAGTAGTGGTGGTTGTATGATTTTTTTCAGCAGACAGTTACTGTGTTTTCAGTTGTAATGTGGTTTTTGATAGCAAGAAATCTGTAAAATAGGGAGGGGGTGAGACTGGGTTGTCAAAAGATGCCAAACATCAAACTAGGATTAATCCATTTCCCTCCTAACAGAAAAACTTTTGGGTTTTTTTTAACATGGCCAGATGAAGATACTCTGGACTTGTAAACAGAAAACTGTTCTAGCTACTCTTTACAGCAGTCACTCTGCATGCAGAATTTTGGGTTCTGAATCAGGAGAAGTTGAGGGCTTAAAATATAGATGTAAATAGTTACAAAAGTAAGATTTCTACAGCAGTTCACTATTTTTATACTGTTCATAGAACTCAGTATATGTTTAAGGTGTCAGATACTTAATTCAGCTTGTCCTGATGACCACTTTCTTCTTTTCTCCTCAGTAGTAAATGTTATAATAAATGTTAAATTACCAATGTGTCCTCTGGCAGTTTACTCTGAAATAATGTTGATGCGCTTAGGACTGGTAAATTAATGCTTTCATTATACAGTATAAAGTGGTTTCTGTATTTATTGCAGGATGGCTTTGTAGTGCGAATATTTGCCACGAGTACTGAGCCAGTATTGCAACAAGAACTGCAGCTTAAGCTTGCAAGAAAGTGCTTACATGCCTGTGGCATCTCATTGTTTGATCTGGAGAAAGATTTGCACATTATCAGTAAGTTCTCTTCTTTGAAGTTTAATAATTCAAACAATAGAGGTGAAACACTGCCCTTCCCTTTGGCTGTATGATGTGCAGGAAGGTATATCTTCATGATAGACACATGGAGAGGTGTTTGAAACTCTTTGAGCCTTATTTTACTCAGAGTCAAATCCATACACCCATTTTGAACCTCCTTTCTGTCTGTAGTACTACTCACGGTTTTCTAATATTTTCCTTCAGTTGTGTAATAAATATATAATTGTTTGAAGCTTGGACTTATAAAACATAGTTAAGCTGTGGAATTCCTTGCTGTAGGTCAAAGTTAACAAGTTATAAGGACCACTGACTGGATTAAAGGGAAAAAGAATCACATTGAAAAACAAGTTTGCATTGCAATTTAGGGTGAAGAACTGTTAGTATCTGTGAAGGTATTTTGGAAAATTTTCACTTGGCCTTTGCTTTGGGGTATTTTTGCTTTGTTGAGCCTGCTTTTGACTCTTATCAGAATAAAAAAAAAAACGTATTTGGCTACATGGACCAGCAGAATTGCATAGGTAACCCATCTGAAAAACTGCCAGGTTAAACTGTTAACACAATCTTACTTGTGCAGGTACAGGGTTTGATGAGGAATCAGCTGTCCTTGGTGCTGGGAGAGAGTTTGCACTGATGAAAACTGCTAGTGGAAAGGTACTGAAAATGTTCTGTGGTAAATAACAAATTGCACTGATAGATGTGTGGTTTTTAATTTAATCATTATTTTCCATAATTCTAATTTGTTAGAATGTATGTATATGACTGTATTCAAATATATTTTTCAGGACCTGCTTTAAAACATAAAAGGCAAATAATTATTTAAAAGCATAAAACAGATAGTTGGAACCCCTGAGAAATCCATAACTTGAATTTATAGGATTTTCTACAGTCAGTCTCACAATGAAGGGCTTTGTTTTAAATCTGGGAAACAAAATTTGCCTTCTGTCTAAAAATTTGTTAGCACCTTTGCAAATTTTACCACCTCATATCTTCCCACAGTCTGATCACAGTAATTTATTTAAATCCCATACTGATTTTTTTTTTGGATCCTTTAGAGAATTATTGATCCCCCTATGCAGATTTTTCAGTTGATTTCTTTAAACTTATTCTGAATGATTTGATATGTTGGTTCTGCTCAGTAGAGAGGCATTTGCATGTTTATGGAAATTTAGAAATAATACTGTCACTGACTCTTTCCATTATTTACTGTGTTTCTGTGTCAGTGTGAAAAACTAATGCTGTTTATCTTGTGGAATCATAGTCTATAATTTGCACATGTTCAAAATTGTATTGCTTTATTGGAATGAAGGCCTTGCTTTGCTGCTGTCAAAAGTGAGACTGTTGAAAATGTTAATGAGTAAATTTCTTTTTAGAATAAAATTTAATGGTATGTAACAGAATTTAATCAAATAGAACTCTTCAGCATTGGAGGAGACAGATTAACTTGATCCTTCAACTAATAAAAATGCCTATTCAGTATAAAATTAATGAATTTCCTGGGTTTGGTCTATAAAGCTGTATGTTAAGGTAGGAAGTACGATATATAAGGCAATGTAAAATGGCTTTAGGTGCCCCAAAGCTTGACATACCAATTTTATAGAACTGTTGAGTTGCATGGTTCTAAAGGAAACTTTGGTTTGTGTCAGTAATTTTGTGTTTGTTCATGTGAAATATATTATTCTGTTATTTATGTGCTCAGTGACCACTGTGCATTTACTAAAAATGGTTTAAAAAGGTGTTGAAGCATATTAAAATATGTAGCAATTTGTTACTTTAAATTGATTTTATTGTTATAATACCATCTTGTTTTTACACAGACCAGACATTTTTGTGGAGTGTTTTAAATGTTTTGCTTCCTCTGAGTAGTTTCTTCTGTTTTTTCTTGTGTGTTCAACTCATCTAGCCAAACAATTATATATGAAAACTCAGTGGCTCAGTAGAAAGCACATTTCAAAACAAGCATAATTGAATCAGAATGTTTCCCCTGTTAAGTCAAAATTGATGGGTTTGAGGTAGAGATATTGAAATGACATAAACAAAGTCAGGAAGAGTGCTGTGTGATTTGAAATAAAAGGATTTAAAAACAGTGCAACTTTGAGAATTACGTAAACTTGAAGTGCTATGGCATAACTAAAACTGATAAACTTTTTTCTCCTAGATTTATTATACTGGCAAATATCAGAGCCTTGGAATCAAACAAGGTGGCCCTTCAGCTGGCAAATGGGTTGAACTCCCAATCACAAAATCTCCAAAGATTATTCAGTTTTCTGTTGGACATGATGGCTCACATGCCTTACTTGTTGCTGAGGATGGAAGCATATTCTTCACAGGTTCTGCTAGTAAAGGAGAGGATGGTGAATCAAGTAAGTATCATTTCTTGCTTGACCAGTAGTTGGTAAAAGCCTCTTAAACAGTTTTTATTTTGAAAAGAATTCCAGGAACATGTTAGCATGCCATTTGTGCTGGAGATTATACTGGCCACAAGTCCTGACAACTAGTTCCAAAACCTCTCCCAGCTATAGAATCTGAGAGAGGTTTACCTGTTTTACCACAGTTTGTATTGCATGGTTGAAGTACTATTTAGACTTGTCCTGAGAAAAGACAGTCGTAAATTTTCTCAAGAGGCCCTTCTGTCTGCCTTGGACTTTGAAAAACTGTGGAGCCACACTTTTGCCTCTTCGCTGTTTTATTGAGCTTTGGAAATGGGTGTTTTGCTGGAGAGGTGCATTGATGAGAATTTGTAGAAACAGATCTTCTGTGCTTTATCAGGTAGAATTCTTCAGACATTAGAGAAGACAGATTAATTTGATATTCAGACTAACAAATGCCTCATCAATATAAAATTAACACATTTCCTAGTCTTGATTTCTGTAGTTGTGTGAGTAGGTTGAAACAGACTTTGTAAGACAATTAAAGATAGCTTTAGGTGCCCTGAAGCTGTGATCTGCTGTAATACTAAATTAAATACTTCACTATAGGAAACAGATGGTAGATGATGATTTGGTAGATTAATAAGAATAATTACAGTGTTTTGAAATACTTGAAGAATCATTTCTAAAAGATACTGATCTAATCATGTCTTTGCTTGCCATTGAATTTTTGAGAGGAATCAGTATAATCCAGTTAAAATTAGACCAGGAGATTGTACATATAGTTAGTTGCTTGGGTTTTTTTCATTAGCAGTATGAAAACTAACAGTTATGCCTGTGATGGTTTTGGGGTTTTTTGGTAGATTTACTTGTAATTTATTTCTTTATTTAAAGCGAAAAGCCGACGGCAATCAAAACCATATAAGCCTAAAAAAATTATTAAAATGGAAGGAAAGATTGTCATATCTACAGCGTGCAATAATGGAAGCAGTTCTGTCATTTCAAAAGATGGAGAACTCTACATGTTTGGAAAAGATGCCATTTACTCTGATAGTACAAGTAAGTTAATATTGGTCTTCTAAATGGTTTCTCAGCTAGAGTAATTGAAATTAGTCTGGAAGTTTTAGCTCATGAAAATGTTGTTTGTGTGTTTCTTACTTTCCTAATGTATTTCTGACATTCTGTTGATTCAGACAAATAAGATAGAGGGATAGAAAAAGGCAGTTTCCTAAAGTTCTGTAAAAGAATTTAACATCAGTGGTGACAAATATCCAAATGAATTCTTCCACTAAGCAGAATTTAAAAAAATCACTTTTATTAATCTGACATGATAAGGCCACACGGGAAGAAGTCACAGAAGTGAGATGTGCTTTGCTACAAAGGCTGCTGGAAACCAGGCCTTATATGTTTCTCTGCTTGTAAGGTAGCAGGTAATCTTGTACATCACAGTTTAAGTAAAATGTTACTGAAATTAACTCCAGTGGCTTTTATGACTTATTTAGAATTCTTTTTCAAAACAAGTGATTTGCAGCAGTTTTAGGTTTGCTTTTGGCTTTTCTTTCTGTGCAGTACAAGTGGGCCAGGCCTAGTTCTCCTTTCACTTTTATTGTAGCACTTGGTTTTTATGTCTGTTGTTTTTTTCCCTTGCTGTTAATTTAAAAAATTGTCAGTATCCACTAGCAATTTGGTTGTATCACTGAGTTTCCTTCTTGGCTAAAAAGTGCAATTGGTCACTCAAGTGTTTATGTCTTACAGGTTTAGTAACAGATTTGAAAGGCCATTTTGTGACTCAAGTAGCCATGGGCAAAGCTCACACCTGTGTGTTAATGAAGAATGGAGAGGTTTGGACATTTGGAGTAAATAACAAAGGACAATGTGGACGAGACACAGGCTCTATGAGCCAGGGAGGAAAAGGTGTGGAACTCTGATATTTTTTTTCTTTTTCTTTTGTGTGCTGGCAAATATCAGAAGTAAAAAAAAAAAAAAAGCTAAACATTTAGATACAAAAGGTAACTGTAATCCTAAAGCCTGAATACATGCAACATGCTTAAAAAAATCAAGCATGCCCATGCACAGAGGTTTGAAAAAAGTCACTGTGCTGGCTGACCAGGCAAATCAGGCAGTCTTAGTCATTCCTTTTCAAACCTAATCTGAGTGTTCTTCAGAGCTTCAGCAGTAAGCCACTGTTCATAGACACATAGGACAGTTTGAGGTAGAAGGGAATATTTAAAGGTCATTTAGTCCAACCTCCTGGCCATGAGCAAGGACATCTTCAACTAGATCAGGTTGCTCAGGGCCCTGTCCAACCTGTCTTTACCTCTCTTGGTAACCAGAACCCTCTCTGTTTGCCTCAGAAAGCACCTATTTCTTATTTCAATATCTTAATAAGGTTTTGGAGTTGAGAACATGGCAACAGCAATGGATGAAGACCTGGAAGAGGAGCTGGATGAAAAAGATGAGAAGTCCATGATGTGTCCTCCAGGCATGCATAAATGGAAGCTGGAGCAGTGTATGGTGTGCACTGTATGTGGAGATTGCACAGGCTATGGAGCCAGCTGTGTTAGTAGTGGGCGTCCTGATAGAGTACCTGGAGGGTAAGGACATGTGTGGGAATGTGCATGGTGCAGTGTGTTGGATGGCTAAAGCACTTGTTGAATGTGAACTGAGTTGAAATTTCCATCTAAAGATGGAACATTATAGCTAAGTATATAGTTGTATGTGCTTTAAAAATCAGAAATGGCTAAAATTTTCTGTAAATAGCTTGTAGTAGCTGTTGGTGATTTAGTTTTAAAAACCTTTTTTTTCTTTAGCATGTAGTTCTTTACTAGAAGCTGTTGGATATGAACACCCCTATAATTTCTGTCTCTTGACAGAGCTGCTGGCTCAGGATAACTGTTCTTCATCATTATGATGGAAGTTTTTTGTCTTACTGTTCAAATTGCTTTTATCTGTTACTTCTTAGTTGAGCTGCAGAGGGCCACTGCTTCACAATTACTATTTCTCCAGCGTTTTGTGTGCTCATTGTTTCCTTGTTCATGTTTTCATGTGGTATACATTAAATTAAATAGAGTTCAAGGTGAGAAATCAATTCAGTTTATGATCCTGGCACCATACAATGCTGCTAGGATTTTAACAAGCTGTACTTTCTGTTTGTCTCAGGAAAACTTGCATGTCTGCAAATAGAACAATCTAATAATCTATGCTTTAATTACAAAAATATCAGTAAAGCACAAGAATAAAAAATAGTGATAAGGCAACTCTGTTTGCTGCAGAATCTGTGGCTGTGGCTCAGGTGAGTCAGGCTGTGCTGTGTGTGGCTGCTGCAAGGCATGTGCTAGAGAACTGGATGGCCAGGAAGCAAGGCAAAGAGGAATCCTTGATGCTGTAAAAGAAATGATACCTTTAGATCTCTTGCTGGGTAAGTGATATGAAATTAGCAAGATGACTTTCAATTCTCATTCTTATTGCACCTTTTTTTTTCCCCTCAGTACATTTGTTTGCATGCTTCATTATTACAGGACTGTTTTACTGTAATATTGTTAAAATGGTGCTTAACAGATTTATTTATTGGTGATGTAGCAAAGTGGGATTGTTCTGTTAAATGAATTGTTTTAAGCTTACCCATAGTATAGCATCTGTGCCACTTTGTGACCTATGCAGTTATGATACTAATGTTAATACTACAAAGTTGTTCTTGTCCTTTTTGATATCCTGAAAATTTTTCTATAATGTTTTTTACAGGATTAAAGTATTCTTAAAATAAAACAATGACTAATTAATGTAAAACCTTTTAAAAATAGAAACAGTCGTAGACTTGGTTTAATAATACTTCCTGAAACTTTTTAGAGGAGAATGGAGATAACAATGACAACACATAACTAAATGTATGTGTGTATATGCCTAAGTACTACTCAGTGATGCTGGAATTGTTAGATTAATGAAAACCAGGAAATTAGGCGATAAACCTTAGAACTCCTCCAAATTTATTCAAATCCCTTTTTCTTATTGTCAGGGCCATGTAAAGAGCAGCTAGTAAGTCAGTTTTCATTTACGTAACTTCTTTTATGGTTTATTGCCACCGTAACGATTTTAAAGATAATTTTACCCTTTTTATTTTCTTTATCTATTTAGCTGTCCCTGTTCCTGGAGTTAATATTGAAGAACACCTTCAGCTGCGACAAGAAGAGAAGCGGCAGCGTGTAATTAGGAGACATAGACTGGAAGAAGGAAGAGGTGAGTGTCTTACTGAGAAGAGGCTTGAACAGCTTAAGAAACTTCTGAGTCTGCTTTCTAAGAATGAAAATAGTCCTCCAGTGAGCCTGTACAGTGATCAAACTGAATCAGATCCTAAATAGGTAGTTTGTTATGTAGTAGCCTGCTTTTAGAAAATCAGGGAAAATATGCGTTTAACAAAGTCTATACATAAGAATCAGAATTTTAATGATGGAAAGGAGCATTTTATATCATTTTCACAGGTCAGTTTTTCTTGCCGTTTCCTAGGTGAATGATTGTTTTTTAAAATGTAGATACTGAAACATTTTTATATGAAGACATGAAAAGACTACAAGCCTGTCCCATGCTATTTACCTATTATATGAATTATCTAATTACTGTAATAAATTATTCCATTTCTGTTGTATTATAGTAGGTATAATTTTCTTGTATAAAATGAACTTTTCTGTATTATCATAACCTGAGAATATTGACACAGACAGAATTAAAAAACAAAACAACACTGCAACATTTCAAAATTTTCTTATGTTTTTTCTACCTCATGGTCGATCTTCCACGAAATCATGTACCTTAAGAAATTTTCAGCGCTCTTTGTATTCTGAAATACCTCAGTGTCTTGTCAAATTAAATTTAAGAAATTTAGACTGATATAAATTTTAGTACTTTTTGAAGCATGATCATGTGGTTGCTAAGATTGTGTGTTGAGAAGAGGGATAACTTATTGGCATGTATGCTCTTTCAAGTTCCTGCTGTTAGTAAATACCACTTTGATTCTTCTTGTATGAATTAGATAGTGGTTTTACTTGAATACAAAATGTGCCTTGTAATCCAAATTATTTCTTAGATTGTGCCAGTGAATCTTGTGATGCAAATGATCTTTATTTCACTTGCATTAAGAAATTGCTGGTTTTAACCACAGATAAGGAGCAACAAGGAAGAGAAAGCTTTTAGTTGCCGATGCATATGGAAAAGGGTGGAATAATTACTTTTCTTTGCATCTTTGTGTCTAATTTTAGCTGTGAGGTGAAGAGAAGAAGCCTTTGTTTAGGTTATGTCAGTGCTGCTGCATGCTGCTGGCAAATACTAGGTGCAGCTAACAATTTTTTCTTGAATCTTAATTAAATGCCCAGGCATTATTGAAAGGTGCTGCTGTTCAGCCCATCAGTGATGACAGAGCTGAGAGGTAAATTTCAGTTAAAAGAAAAAGAAGAGTGGCCAAAAAAAATTTACATTTGCTTCTATTTCTGTGGTTATAAGTAGAACCAGAGTAGCTTATCCCTTCTGTATGCCATCTATCTCAAAAAGTCAAAAAAGGTCAGCTGAACAGTATTAGGAATGTGTTGTTCTGGTTGGTTTTATAGGTGTATGGGGGAAAGGAGGCTGTAGCCAGGTGGGGATTGTTCTCTTCCCAGGCAACCAGTGACAGGACAGGAGGACACAGTCTTACAGTGCACCAGGGGAGGTTTAGGCTGGACGTTAGGAAGTTCTTCATAGTAAGGGTGACTGGGCATTGGAATGGGCTGCCCAGGGAGGTGGTGGAGTCACCATTCCTGAAGGTGTTTGAGGGAAGACTGGATGTGGCACTTAGTACCGTGGTCTAGTTGACATGGGGCCATTTGGTCATAGTTTGGGCTTGATGGTTTCAAAGGTCTTTTCCAACCCAGTTGATTTCTGTGATTCTCTATTGGGACTGTGGCTAAAAAGGTCCTGTTGGCCAGCTTGTTGCACACATTCTTGTATTATATTCTCTATCTGGAGAGCATTGAAATCCCATACATGTGTGGCTGTGGGAGTTAGTGGGTATGCCAGTCCAGAAGGGTTGGAGATTTGTTTGGTTCAGAATAACTTCTTGTGATAAAGCTGGAAACAATGTGTCACAAATACGTAGAGATCTTGATTTATATAATCAGATAGGAATATTTGATTTGACTAAAGTTTAGGAGAGAGGTGTACGAGCACAAGTCAAGTGCTGGAAGTATACTGATTTTTATGTGGTCTCATTGTTTGTGCTTCTTTACCAAAGCTCCAGATTTAGTCCTGTTACAGTGACCTCTGATTTAAAAAATACGTTCTTGTGGTCCACTTGAATTAAGAGAAAAATTGATGGTTATGTCTGCAGGTATGACAATCATTTAATTCCTTCACAA
Organism: Rhipidura dahli; assembly: GCA_013399225.1. Classification (NCBI taxonomy): domain Eukaryota; kingdom Metazoa; phylum Chordata; class Aves; order Passeriformes; family Rhipiduridae; genus Rhipidura; species Rhipidura dahli. The sequence goes on from VXAC01001787.1 coordinate 692,288, forward strand.
GATCAGTTGTGGTCTTTTGTATTGAAGAAGATAAAAATGCTCATCTTTATTTGCATTTATCTGAAAATACAGACTCTGAATTTAAATGTTCTGAGTAGAAGTAGTTGTCATTAACACTTGCAATATCAGTGATCTGGTTCAATGTCACTATCACAAGCAACTAACTCATTTCTCAAACATCATCCAAGTAGCTGCCACTGTTTTAAGGGACCTGTATACATGCTGCTCAACACTAATTGGACCCATAATCATCCATGCAAAGAGCCCTGTGCAAAATACCTGGATGTTGGCATCTTAGTGCTGAAGATTGATCTTTTATCTTGAAATGAGTCACAAATTATAGTTGCTGCGATGGAATTGTATCCAGTAAATAATCTGTATGCTTCAAATCACTTATTCACCTTGCTTTATTCAAGAAAGAAGTTCTATTTTAGTGAAAAAAAAAAATAGATCCTTTAAATTAGTAGTGGGAAAAAAATGTTTCAGTCTGGGATAATAAATCAACTATTTCAAAAAAATTAAAAGTTCCTTAATATTTATCATATTTCTTTGCTCTTTTCCATGCACAAGTGACTGTGACAAGCAGTGAAGAGGGCTCAAAATCAATTCTTCATTTTTGAGTTGGGTGTATGGCCTTTGGGGAAATAAAGCCAGGTGTATTCATCATGCCTTCTATGCTAAATCATAATATCTCAACATAATTATTGATGGAATTATCTCCGCTTTTCACTCTCTTTGTAATTCTGGTGAGAAGTGAAGGAGCTGATTTTCGACATGGTGATGTGTTTGTTGTTTTTCAAGCTGGTTTGGGGCTTGATGAGAGTACTGAGGGATGAGTATGGAAATGGTTGCACTTCATTGTTTTCTATGGCAGTGAGGAAGTTTTGTAGGTTAGAATATGGTTAGATTATTTTTACTTTCTTACAAAACTTTTTTTCATCATGGGGCATTAAATTAGGCCTTAGTGGATTATAGAAATTTGTGGGCCACATTGTACAATTAACATAATGAACCTTAGGATAAGCATTTTCTGAGGGAACTAATCTTGAAAGCTGTTCATGCAACCTTTTCAGATTGGTATTTGAAGTAATAGATTTTGGAAAAGTCAAAGACTTCAATTTATCACTTGAAGATAATTCCAGGGGTTTTTTTTTTCAGAAGATAGTGAGGATGTTAAAATAGCTTTTTAAACTATATTTAACTAATAAGCTAAAAAATACAGAAATTATTCTCAAAACAGCAATAATAAATGGTCTTAGGCTTCACTGGTATTTCACTACTGCTCTTTCTCAGCCTATGAGGTAAAACCTCTAGATGATCATTACTGAGATGCAGATTTGGTGTGTAATTAAGGAAGGTTTAGCTTTTGATGCCCTTACAGAAGAAGAAAATTAATTTTCATCAGTCTTACTTGCAACAATAAAGAACCCACAGAAAATGGATTAATTTTAGTCAAAGCTGCTCTGTTTTGAGACAATATTATCCGAGACTGCCTAGATTTGGACATTTTTTCATTTTTCTGAAGTATAACTGATTCAGTTAATTCAGTGATTAGTTTTACCATGGTAGGGTAAGTGTCATAAATCTGTTTAACATCTGCACAAGCTACTCTGAGCTTGGAATCAGTTGGTCTGTTCGTTGCTGAACATGTATGTAAATATAGAGCAGAAGTATCTATACAAGTGCAATATTACTTAATAAATAACAGTGCAGCTTTTTTTTAATTGTTAAAGTGTTTATTTAGTTGCTTTCACAGTTACATTTGTTTCAAAGTTCTTTTAAACAAACCAAAACCAATCAAAAACCCCTTATCTTTTCCCTGGAAAAAAAAGCACACTCATACATGGCTTTTAAGAATGCTTTCAAGAGAATGCTGTAGGTTTTTGCCCCTAATGACCATCAGGTATGGTTCTGTGAAGTTACATTGTTGTATTTGAGTTTGTGATTCCTTTCTGAAAGAGCTAATTATTGTTAACAGAACAGATGTTTAAAGTAAAAATATTTGTATTACAGTTTCAGAAGTCAGATTTGTAGTAGACTCAATGAGAACAGCTCTAGTAAATATTTGCTGCTTTAATTTCATGTATTTTTATATGGAAATACATCTTTGATACTTAACAATATATAAGAAGTCAAGTATTCAAAAGGGAGAAAGGGTCAAAATTGAGGTTATCATAAAACTTACTTCCATCTCATTCTCTTTTTAGTCCCATATTGCCCTTCGTGCTTGTTTTGGCTAGCGTGTATCTCTTTTTCCCCTTTAGAAGGTCTTAATTTTTCTTTCACACCTGATTGGTACAATTTTAATGTTGCTTTTAGACTACAGGAAGAGACATGTATCTTGTCTTTATTTTCAATGTTTTGAACAAAAGAAGGAAACTGCAATTAACCTTAGTGCCTGCACATGACAGTCTCCATGAATATTTTTGCCTTAATAAATTGCTAGTCATAGTCTGAAAAATACAGTTTTAAAAAAAAAGTGCCATAAGTATTATCCTTGCCCCATAAAAATACTAAGTTGTTTTCTTTAAAAAAGTTTTATGGATGGGACATTATCTCGCTATAATGTCTTCCACTTTTAGTGGAACTGAAATTAAGTGTTTGTCTCCAATTCCATTTTCTGAAATATTTTTCTTTAAAATTTGCAACCTGTTGCTCTATTAGATAACTAGTTTCCTGTATTAAGATTTTGTCTCCCTATTTTATTACTAAAACCCAAACAAACAAAAAACTTCTGCTTGGTCTATTTCAAGAAGCCAAAAATAGGTTTTTACAACAGAGGGTATGATCCACCTTAGGACTTTGCTGTGCAACCTGAATTTATACTGCTTTTCTGTGTACCTCATAATACATGTCAGGATGTACTGTTTTTCCAGATAGTCTGCTGTGTTCAGTGCACTAGTGCAGAAGTCAGCATTTGAGATAATAGACTTCAGTCTGCTGTAATCACAGTTTGCCAAATAGCATTTGTTTAGGGTGAGGTATTAGAAGAAATTAAAGTATGTGTAATAGAAAATCAAACATGAAACTCATTCATGGTTGTGTCTGAGTGCTTAGATGACCAAGAATGCCGAAGCAAGTAAGCACATGTAGGATGACATAACTATATACATTTTTCTGTAGTTCATTGCATTATTTAATTAGTGCATTCTATATGCAGAAAATGAAATTATTTCTGTGGTTAAATATATTTTTTTATACTTTCAATTCCCTGCCAAACAGTGTCCGTTTTGAAAGGTTTGGACCAAGAAAGAAAAACTAGTCTTGACATTTCAGCTAGGGCTGTTTAGCTTCTCAGCTTAGCTACAGAAAAAGAGTCTGTGAAGAGAGAGAGTGAATGTCATTTTGCATCATATAGTGACTGATTTAAAATAGATCTGTAGTCTGCCAGTGACTCCTCTTTGCTTATCTCTGTCACTTGATCTTCTGAAATAGAGACTGGTACTAGACTGTTATTCCCCATGCAGATCTACCTTAGAGGCTTCTAGAAGAGTTTTCCAAATAATATGCTGCAGGCATTTTTTAACAAATTAAAGGAAGTATCTAATGTGTGGCTGGATTGTTCCACCAGAATATTTGTGGTACCTTGACTCTGCTCCCTTTGGAGGGGGCATCCTCAGATGCAAGCAGAAAGCAGATGCAATCTCCGTGAATTGTTCGAGTGTTATGTTGCCTGTGTTATTTTGGAGGGAGAAGGAGGTACTTTACACCTTGTCAGCACATGACCAAGGAGGCACACATCACAATGCAATCAAAATATAGATGTTTCCTATTTTATTATGATCATGTTACAGATTTAACATGCACAAAAATCCAAAGAAGATAACAGACCCATATTACATGGATTTGGGTATAAATTACTATGAGAGGGCAATCTATTGCATTTAACTTTATTTTGGTTTCAAGTTCTTTACACAGTGGTAAGTAGTGTATAGGAATATCCAGAAATAAAGATAAATCACACACTGGTCAGAAGGTTAGATTGTTGCAGAATTGTCGCCTTGACTAGGGGAGTGTGATTCAGATGCGTAGCTTGGAAACTGATGCCAACTGTGTGCTAGCACCATGCTGGAGCTGACAGCCACTTACTAAACTTCCTCTGTCTTACAAATCTCCTGTAGTTCTTTTGCTCACCCTATTGTACTTCACTGCCTTCTGGCCTGAAATTCTCTTTTGTTATCTTTGGCTCTTAGCACTCAAATGCCAAAGGCTGCCTTCAGGGCTGTATCTCATTCCCTGCGCTGTTTGTTGTGCAAGCATTTTTTTGGAACTTAAGAATGTTTGCCTAAATTATTTTGAGATCACATCAGTCCCCCACAAGTGTTTCAGATCTACACACTTCAAGCCACTCTCTTTGCAGTCCTTGCATCTCTTTTTGCAGCTTTGTTAATCTGAGTTTCACTTTTGTCATGTCATCCTATCCATTCTCTATTTCTTCAGCTTGTAATTTCATTAGGAATTGCTCAGTAAGTCCCACTACTTTTGCTTTATTTTCTCGTATTCTTCATTCACATTTCCTCTGTATTGTTTGTCCTTCAGACATTTTTAGCTGTCATAATCTGCTTATCATTCGTCTCTTGCCCTTTTTGCCTTTTCCTGGTGTGTCTCAGTGTACTCCTCACTATATCCCCTCCAACTTGGTAAGAGGCAAAACGTAGTGTTATTTTTTGTATAAGTCAAAAGTAGAATATTTAACACAGCACGTGGCCTGGCAGAAGGTAATGTTTACCAAAAGTGTATCTATTAAATGGAAGTTCCAATTCAGAGGAGATTGTGAAAAGGGGAGCACAATATAGCAAGACAGCTGAAGGAAGAATCTGCAAGATGAAGGTAAATCAAAACCAAAGGATCCTCCTTGATTAGCAGAAAGAGCTCTGAATTAGCAAGGGGATCTGTTCTGGATTAAGGAGAGTTCAAATAAATACAGTAGAACAAAAATAAAGACTCTATGCTGTGTGCAGAAACAAACATGACTGAGGAGTCTTTGGGCCATTATATTATCTAACATGTGCATGAACCTCTAAGCTGGGGGATAGACAGTATTTTTAAAACATTTTTCATTTTGTTTTTTAAGTAAATGCTAAAGTTTGGGAGCTTCTCTATATGAAGACAGGTTTCTTCATCTGAAGGTTCTAAAGCTACATAGATTTGACCTAAATTCTGCTTAAATGTCCATCGATGCTGTTTAGTATTAGTGAAGGAAGTGATGGTCTAAAGTTGATAGCAGAAAACCTGAGGCAATGGGCATTTATGGAAAGTTAACCTACCTTGTTTTGTTAATAATTCAGTTAAGGAATGAGCGTATCAATGAATTTGCAGAAGAAGAAGGAATATTTGTATTCAGAGTTTTTCATAAGCAGTTTATCAACACAACAGTCTGATTTGGGGTGGTTTTGTTTACTGTTCATGGAAGGGCTGGATTTGGGAACCTGTGGAATTGAGTGTCACTTGGAAGAATTAGTTGCTCCTGATTCATGGTTTCTGTTGAATCTGAGACTTCTGAAAGGGCAAGAAGTATCTAAGAAGTTCTTGGTGGCATGCTTAACCTAAAAAACAGGAGAAATACAGATTTAAGAAACAAATTGCTTATCTGTGACTTGCTTATACTCAGCTTCAATTAAGCATAGTACCTCACTGCCTAAGTCTAGATTTTTAAAAAGAAAAAGGAATGTGGAAAAATTTTTAAACACATGTATCATTGCTTTCTTTAAATCAAATCTTCTCTTGAAGACCTTTAAATAGATGGAAAAATATTTTTTAAATAAATTGATTTCAAAATTACTAAGTAGGTAAGAAAAGAGTCACATGATTTGAATAATTTTCTTCATGAAACATGGAACTTTTTCTTTAAAAGTGATAACTCTGCATCTTAAATATAGTAATTGCAAACAAGTTTATGGTGGTGGTTTTTAAATTCAGCATTTATATTATGATCTTGTTCCAAATCAGTATTTTGACTGTTGTATTGTAGGTTGTAAGGCTTGATAATCATTATTTTTATCTTTTGAAGACAATAATGGGTATTTGCTGTCAAATTTTAGTCTAGTATGAGTATGTTGTATTTCTACTGCTTGCAGTACAGTTGCATACTTAGAAATTCAGGAAAAGCTATCACTAGGGAATATTTATTAGTTTTTTGCATAAGTTATCAAGAAATGGCAGCTTTCTTACATTTTAAGGTCTTTTAAATTTAAGAAAACAAGGTTATAATTAGTATTCTTTATGTTTTTTCATTGCTTTTAATTTGAATTTTGTTTAACACACTGTTTCCGTTTTGTGAGCTTTCCTATGCATGTGCAAAATGTTTCTCCTCAGGCCCCCTTGTAATTCCTGGTCCTATTTTTATGAACCATCGAGAACAGGCTCTAGCCAGAATCAGACTCTCTCCAGCACCGCTAAAGCATAAACGGGACAAGCACAAAGGTATTTGGTCTTCCTTATTGGCTAGGGTGGAAATAAGCCCAGCCTCCCAGTCACTTCTTCCAGGCACTGCATCTGTCTTTTCAAAGAACTGCACAAAATGAGTTCTGCCTTTCTTCCTGTTAGTGTCTTGTTACCTGAGGAGAAAGAAAATGCATTTAAATGTTGACCTTTCTTTAGAAGTGTGTTAGTCTGCATCATCTTTGTTTTTCTTTCCCTTTTTTTTTGTGAAATATGCATTGTCTTTCTGCGTGTCTTCTCCCATTTCCAATGCTGTCTCATTCCTAAGGTTCTTTATTTTTACTGTGGGAAACTACATGTTAAGAGTGACTCAAGACTGCATTTGTGTTGGGGTTTTTTTATCCTTTGTATTGTGTATTTGGGGTGATTACTTTAACATATCAATTCCAGGCTTGTTAATTCTGGGATAAATCTTTTCGTGGGTATGTTATCTTTCAACAAGCCCTTTTTAGAAGTGAATTATTTGAAATAATGTAAACATTACTTTTTGTTGACTGAATGGTGAGAATGCAAATCAAAGTTCAGGTTTTTCTCTGCAATGCTCTTGAGTTAAATGTTTTTTACAGAGTGTAAGTAAGGAGGTGTCTTTATATTTCAGACATTTTTGTATGTGTGGCAAGCCAGTTCATTATATCTTGGATTTCTAAGTGTCATTTGTTCAGATATAAATGACATATGTATTTCTTAGAAAGTGGTAATATATAACTAAAAAATTCAAGTGAACTTCCTGAAGTTGAGCTGTCTCAAATCTAATCATAGTTTGTGTACTGATGTGTCTGTACATCCATACATACGTAGAAGATAAATATGTAAAATGGAGACTACAGTCCCGTTCAAAGTAGGAAACTCCTAACAATCGTGAACCCAGCATGCTTCAGCTATTTTCCAAACAACAGCTAAGTATTGATAGAGCTAGTATGGCATTTCAGTTGAATCAGTGAAAGTTACTGATAGTATTTGGCATGTATGCAAACAAACTGTATGTCAGTTTGATGCCTTATGGTATAAGTTTCAGTGTGTGTGGGTGATAGGCTTACTGAGTTATGAACATAGTGTATCATGAAATCATCTTAAGTTTATTCTATGGAAATGAAAGCGAAATCTGATCCTTTGAATCTGCTTCACAGTTAATCTTTTTGGAAGGCATATTGTCTGAGTTTTAAGTCTTGATGGATTAAGTTGAATAACCTATCATAATCTCACTGGAGAGACTGCATGCTAAAAGAGAACATACTGAATCTTAAGTGTTGTGTGAGTGACAGTTTGCTGATGGCCATTATTCTTGTGCTGGATGCTGCTGCTGGCTGTACTGCAAACCCTTGACTCCACAGGCATGTACATAAAGGAGTATGTTTGTCCTGCCTACAGCTGTGCTTTTTTGGCATGTGTTGGTCATTGGAACTCACTTCAGTTCAAGTATCTCTTTACAAGAGGTATATTCATTAGTATCAGTTCGAGGCTTACATCATTTCTTGGATTTGTAAGAAGAATGTAAAGGTCTGTGTTGGGCTGGAAGATCTTTGTCAGATATGCCCTGTAGAACTGAACATTTATTTTTCTTTAAGGAAGGCTATATGCAAGGAAATACTCAGTTTAAGTTCTTTGTGTCTTTTACTAAACAGATAAGGAGGTTTTCAAGTAAACTTTGAAACTCTTCTCTGCCTCAGAAGATGGCCTCTCAAAAGAGAGCAATATATTCCATTAGGAACTAGAAATACCCCTTAACTTCTTGAAGAGGTTTCAAGGGAAAAAGGAAAACTTGTGAAGTGGGTTCTTACCCAAGTAACAGGCAAGGTGGGAATTGTGAAAAATATAATGTATATTTTTTACCTTAGAAGGTGTGCCTCTTTTCTAGGGGCAGAATGTAAAAGCAGTAATAGGGCAATGAGGCAGAGATAAAAGGACATTATCACATTGAAATCAGCAAGTTCTTTTGTTTTATTTTGGAATGTGATGCTTTCCAAACTGCCTTCCTTCCTTCAGATGTTTCTGCTATAGTAGTCTTCTTTACACTAAGCAGACCTTCAAGATCCTTGGGCAGGGAACATTTAGTTCAGCTCATAGTACTGATAAGGCCAGTGCTAAACTTGCTGGTACCTACTTGTTGCCGTTTCTCTGCTTACAGCTGCAGAGCTTCTCTTGATAATGATATTTAAACGTGAATGTGGACAGCTTCTTTGGGACTGACAATTATGGTCTAATATAAAAAGTGTATTTGATATGTATTTGTACATATTGTCAAATCATGGAGTCATGGAATGGTTTGGGTTGGAAGGGATGTTCAAGATCATCCAGTCCCAACCCCCTGACATGGACAGGGACACCTTCCACTAGATCAGGTTGCTCAAAGCCCTGTCCAGCCTGGCCTTAAACACTTTTGAGGGTGGGGCATCCTTGATTTCTCTGGGCAACCTGTTCCAGTGCTTCATCACCCCCAGAATAAAGAAATTTTTCATAATAATCTACATGTCTATCACTTGTGAAATTCCTCTATTTGATTGTCCAGTTGAAAAGTCCTTCAACTTCATTAAAACAGCTGGAAATCTTGCCATTATTACTTACTCTTTACACATTTGTAGAGTCTGCATATCAAGATCCTTGTTACTGCAAAAAACTGCATAATTAGGCATAGTCTTCCTGATCTGTGTCTTCTGTGTCTTTCACAATTATTATGGAAAGGATTAGGTACAACATTGTGGTATTCACAGAGTGGTTTGACACTAAGAAAAAAAATGAGCTTCATCATCATTCTTCAATGAGGTAGTGAGTTTCCAGTCTACATCTCCAATCCCTGTGGATTCCCATAACTTGGGGTCTGAGTAAAAAACATTAATGAAAGTCTGTAAAATATTTTCTCAACTGCAAAAATGAACTGAGTAGCAATTAAAAACAAAGCAAGCTTCTTGAATCAGCTAAGATTCAGCAATGTGAATGCTACCTTTTTCCTGTATTTGGAAGGAGTTTAAGTGTTCTAAGGAATATGAAACAAATGCCCTCAAAAAGGCAAAGACTAGATGAAGCTGAACCTGCATGAATGGAACAAGATAGAGGTCAACCACCTTGCAAATGTTAAGACAAAATTACCAGAAATTATTCAAGAAAATTTACTTGGAATTTGCTTTTTAACTTTCTAGCTAAGATACCATGTGAAGGGCAGAGTAGTTTGAAGCACTCATTGGAGTGAGACAGCTGACAAGGGAAAACCTACAACTAAGACTGAGTTAGAACATGAGTTTATCACTTTATTGTATGTATTATGCACTTGTGATTCTGCGTATCATATTTCACCTGTAAACCCAAGTAAGCTCTGTAGCAACCTCTCAAGCATCCAACAGACTTAATTTTTTTGCTGTTCTCATAGGATGGATGATTTTCACAAGCAGAGTATATTCTCTGATATTGCAGGTATTTCAGCTGAAGCCTAGGGTAGACAGCCAAGAAGCTGCAGGCACAGGCTGATTTGTTAAAATAATGTTGTATATAAAGTCTGTAAATTATATTACAGCATTCAGAACACCCTGTGAGGGTTGGACATCACAGAGACTAACCACTAACTTGACCAATACGCTTTATTTGGGTAATTGCTGCTGAACAAAACAAAGGTTTGTTGGCATATGATGTGATCTGAAGAGACAGTTACTGTAAGAATTTTTAATGTATGGTCATATTGCATTAAAGCTTTTCATCTGTGGAGAGAAGACATGTATTTAACTTAAAAGTGCTGCTTCTCTCCTCCAAAGTTGGATGGTAAGTGAGAGATTGAATATCATCACCCTTACTGCTGGGGAACTCTAACAAAATCCTCTTCCTCTGGTCTGGGCCAAGCAAGAGTCCACAGTGTCATTCTGTAATGATGTTGGGTTTGGGTTTTTTGCCAGAAGGAGTCTCATTTAAAGCTTATTACTTCACTTGCTATTGGGACTGAATGAGCTTTTCCTTTTTTCCTGGAAAGCAGTGGTTTTCTTGGCAGCAATATCAGCCAAGAGAACTTCTAAGAAAAGAGGAGGAAAACTCTATTCAGGAGCTAAGGATTTTCTAAGAAAAACTGAGTGGTGGTGGGGATTGGTTGGTTCTATTTGCAGTTCTCTCTTTCTTTCTCCAACTGTGAGATGCCAGAGGTGAAAACCCATCATTGTGAAGTTCATAGAGCACACCCCTCAGTGCTGACAGAAGGAAGCACTTCACAGCTTTTCCTTGGTGCTTTCTTCTCTCTCAGAGAGATGGAATCAGAGTTTCTGTTCAGTGGTACACCAGTTAGATAACACTGGAGGTACTAACTTTCTCTGCTTGAAGTTTCCATGCATCCAACAAGAACAGCCTCTGCTTCAGTAGTCTTTTTATGCTTCCCTTTCAGGAACAATTGTTTTGATAGTACTTTTAATGAAATTTAAAAGTGCACAATTGTTGGAAGAAAAACTAATGTCTATCTCCCTGGTTCTAGTTGTTCCTTGAGACATGCAAATAAGCTTTCAGCATCCACCTTTGACTTATATTTTTTAAAAAATTTAGACTGTTTGAAAGTAATGGAAGGAAAGGGGATAACCCAATTTGTTTGCAGCCTTATCTTTAAGAATAAGTTTTCCTAGCCGGTGCTGCTGGAAAAATATGATATGTATTGGCCATGTAATGGAGCAACAGATAAACACCGTAGTCCAGAAGTATTGCTCTAAAAGTAGTGGGATATTCTATTTGGCTTTGCATATTTTGGTCAAAAGACTTTTTTTTTTTTTAAGACAAACTGTTTTAGTTGCAAGGGTTTTGTACTTAACTGCTGCCTTTTCCTGGTCATAAAAACAAGAATCAAACACGTTTAGAAGGGAAAAAGGGGTTTTACCTTTGTATGTATTTTAAGGAGCCTTAGGTGCACTACATCCAGGTGTAATGCACCTCCATGCACACTGCAATGCACACACACAATAGATTGGTTACAACATTATAGGTCCTACTAATTAGCACATCTATCAAAGATTCCCCAGTAAGAGGCTAAGTGAGCCCCCTCCCCAAGGAGCCTTCCCCTGGATGGTTCTATCTCAGTGTACAAAAATGTGCTCTGGAGAGGACTTTGTTGTCTGGGGTTTCTAAGATGTTTAGTCTCCTAACTTGACAAAGTAAGTCTAAGAATGTAGGTCAAAAACCACTAAGAATACAAAAAGCTGTAAAAGGGTATATAAAAGGGATATAAAAGAAAAGGCAAAAAATCATCAGGGCATCATAACAATGTATAAATTATCAAGTGCTTATCAAGTTTTGAAGATCCAAACAGTTCAAAACTCTTGAGACAGTTACTAACCATGCGGAGAAGGCTGAGAGGAATTCCATTTTCTGTTAAAAAATTCCACACTTGAGCAAAGATATGGTTGAAAGACAGTTGCTTCTATTCCTGCATTCTCAGAGCCCTTGAGAAGTTTGCTTTGGAAATTGAAAATGCCAACTTTGTAAGTCTTTATCCTTTAAAATAATTTTGTTTCTCAGATAAGGATTTGCAAAAGTTGTTTTGTGTGAAGGTACTTGTGTCTACATCTTGCACACTAATATTTAGTGTTTCCTCGAGGGGAGTATGGCATTATGCTTTCATTTACAGCTTTGGAGAAAATGGGAATATATCGAAAATCATGTTTTATTTAAAGGTAACATCACATTTATCAACTGAGAAAACAGTAATCCTCAACTTTTTATTAGTAGTTTTTAAAGCCCTTTAGAGCAGGATGTTTTTCTTACAGTGAGGCAGAAAATGCATGTGTCTCTTTAGGTTTCTGCAGATCACTTGATTTGCTGCTGTTATATGACCAGAAGACAGCTGCTGCTGCTAATATGACTGCATAGGTGATGTGGTTGCTCTGTGCCCAGTGTGTTTCACTGCAGGAGGTGCATGCAGCCATGACACATTCTTACTGGACATGTGTATTCCTGGCAGCTGATTATTCACGTGCACTTACACAGTGGGAGAGCTCACATTTTTCATTAGTCAGAAGTGTCTGAGGGAGGAGGGGAGATGGTGGCCACAGGTGGCTTCCAGAAGAATTAGCTTTTCTCTGCTTTGATCGGAAAAGCTTGTATGAAACGGGAAGGTTGTAAGTAGGGCATGTAGAGTTTACTGCAAAAGTAGGCATAAAAAGTTCAGTGGTACTATATTTGAGAAGTAGTCAAACTTAAATACTGTGAGCTGCTCAAGGCAGAATTACAAGACTGGGAGGAAAACTAATTTTGTGAGGGTTATTGTTGTTGTTAAGCAGTAAGTTTGTCTCTTTGTATTTGCTTTTGTTATTAATACCAAAGAGAGCTGCACACAGCCCTTCAGAAACAGTTGTTCTAATTTGTGTGCAGTCTGGTAGTATACAACCTCAGAAATCCCATGGCAATTCTGAGAGACGGGGGCATTTTTTTTACCATGTGTCCATTTCACACATATCCAGCATGTACTGCATGTTTCAAAGGGGTACTTTACCTATGCTTTTAAACCTAATCCTTCAAAAGCATTAGTACCTACATGCACTGTTCCTTTACAGATTTGAACTACATGCAGATTCATATAATTTCTATACTCAAGTCATCACTAGAAAATAACTTTGTTCTTAGAACAGTAAGATTTTTTAAAACTACTATGTAGTAAAAGTGTGAAATGACTTTACTGTATCAGCAGTTTCTCTGCAATAAAAAGAAAATTTTGAGCAATATGTATAAAAGCTGGATTTTATTAAAAACATGTAGGAATTATGAGTGTAGATCTAAATGTAGAACACCTTGAATTGTTTGAGCAGTTGTTTCCCTGTATCAGTTTTGTTAATAGAGCAGTATTCAGAATTATCACAGAGAGAATGTGCAGTCTTCTATGTTCAGTTGTTTTTCAATTCATTTATTTCTGTCATTTCTCTGTGCTAGATAGAATGTGACTAAAGTTTAATGGATGAGGGAAACGTTCTGATTTCTGGAGAAGATGGTAGCTTGCAAGAAATTTAGGAATAATACATTGCACTTCTGTGCTTTTGTCCGATGTGGAGGCAGTTTGACTTTAGGAGCCAATAATGCACTTCATACTTACTAAGTACATATGTGCTTATTAAAGGAAATCACAGAAATGTCTAAAAATGCATGGAAGCAGACAGGAAACAGACACGCACGTCTTGAGTTGTCTGTGTTGTTAGAAATGAGCTGTGTAAGTGATTGTCAGCTACTTAAAACGGGCTCTGTGGTAGAGTTGGAGTCAACTAAACTCCTTAAAGAGTAGTAATTGGAAAAGACAGACTAGGCTATGCCTTTTGAGTTTAGCTACCGTGTTGCCTACTTAATAATGCTATCTTACTGAAGTATGAAGGTGATGGCTATCAAGCAAAGCTTCTGAAGTTTTAATTTTCTGTTTCGCTGGTTCTTTTTCTGCTCTTTGGGAAGTTTCTGCTTTAGAGGATATTTTTCCATGTGTACCTATATAGTACATCGTTTAAAAATAGAGTTTCTGTCGTCTTCCACGTCTGCTTGGATGCCATATTTTGAGCTGTCCCTCCTGCTACTCTGAGTTCTCTCTTCTAACTGTACAAGTGGTGGAGTGGGGAGTTATTTACTACCCTCATTCTTTTTATTCTTCTAGCATAACTGTGTTAGAATGCATAGGATATAATTGTAAGTTTTGCTTATAGATGGAAGTGGAGAAAGAGGTGAGAAGGATGCCAGCAAAATCACAACATATCCACCAGGGGCTGTCCGCTTTGACTGTGAACTGCGAGCTGTGCAAGTCAGTTGTGGATTTCACCATTCAGGTAAAAACAAATAAATCAATGTGAATTATAATAAAGGGGTTTTTTTAAGGTTTTCATCTGTGTCTTCACTGCTTTTTGTTCAATTTGTAATGTGGATGTACACTGGAGTGTTAAAATATGAAAACAGCTGGGTTATTTTGTAGTCTACTATACTGTCATAGAGATATAGAATATCTTCAGTTAAAAGGATCCTACAAGGATCATCAAGTCCCAACTCCTGGCCCTGCACAGGACCATCTTAAAGAATCACATCATGGGCCTGGGAGTATTGTCCAAACACTTCCTGAACTCTGTCAGGCTTTTGTGACCGCACCCCTGAAGAGCTTATTGCGGTATTCAGCCACCCTCTGGGTGAAGAACCTTTTCTTAATATCCAGCCTAAACCTTCCCTCATACATTTTGTACCATTCCATGACATGCTTTAAAGTAAGATCACCACCCAAATCTCCACATCTCCTTGATTCCAGCAGTGAAGACAACTCACTGTCCTTCAGCAGTGAAAAGGACTATATAATATCATATACTTAGTTACATCAGAGCTTGTAAGCTATTTTGAAGTCAGGTTAAAACATCTGCATAGCAGAGCACGAATCCTGCATGGAGGTGGTAGTTGTAATGAGTTGTGGAATCTTGTCTTGAGTTTCTTAGGAATCATTAACTGCTACTCAGAAGGGTAACCAGCACTGGTGCAGTCCCATGTCATGTGTGTATGTCAGAAAAATACTTTGTTGTTTTTCAGTGGTTTTGATGGAGAATGGTGATGTTTACACTTTTGGATATGGGCAGCATGGTCAACTTGGACACGGTGATGTTAATTCCAGGTAAGCTGGTAGTAACAGGACATGACCGTTTATTACTTTACTGCTGCATAAGTAGTGGCTAAATTTCTGTAGCTAGCAAGTGAAAATTCAAATACAGACAAAATGAGGTTGAAAAGCTCTTGCTCTACACTTACTCCACATAAGCCCCTGAATATAGATAAAATAACAATATTCTTGTACTGTATAAGTAGTTTCTTTAATACATGAAAACTTCTGTGCATAGTTATTAGCATTGCTTTGATAATAGTTTGAAAGACTTCTGTCTCTTTAATTCTCCCTGCATATATGAGAATTACATTGAAATCTCATTAAGATTTCATTATTTTTGTAAAATACTGCGTATACAATGACTCAAATAGTATGTTATTATAAACCTAGATTAACCTGTTCCTGTTTTCATCATTGTTAAGAGTTCACAGAATTATCATAGAATCACACAATATTCCCAGTTGGTAGGGACCCACAGGGATCATTGAGTCCAGCTCCTAAGTGAATGGCCTGTATGGGGATCAAACCTACAACCTTGGTCTTACTATCACTGTGTTCTGACCAACTGAGCTCATCTCAGTTCAGTAATGATAAAGGCTCATCTTTTGCTCATCAGTTATCTCCCAAATGAAGTACCTAAGCTTTGGTCTCAGCTGTGTTTTGTAGTCACTTGTTTTGGGTGTTGGCAGAAGAGTGATGTGCACTTCCTTTGTGGTCAGTGGAAATAGGAAAGTCAACAGAGCATGGAGAGCTATTTGACTAACCAGCCACTGCTTATATGCTTTAGGTGTGCTTAGTAACTCTGTAAACCTGATCTCCATTGACTACGGTTAGAACATAGGTGTCCTTAATGTGAAGCTCAATCTCACCCTTAGTATCTCATGCTTAGAGTCTCATCTGTTCATTAAAGTAAATAAAAAAACCAGTGTTCTGCCATAGAAGGAAATGTGATGAAGGTCTTTGGACATGCACCTACGCCGTATAATGCATGCAACAGGGGTTTCTGTAGTAGGAATCTTTGAGACTTTGTGTAAGTCCAGTAATGCTCAGTATCCTTATGTTAAAGGAATGCAGAGTGGAGCATCCATGACCTGTCTTCAGTTCTCTCATTTCTCTTGGAGCAGCCAGGTGAAAATTACTGAACATCTATCCTCCTAATCTCTTTGAGGACTTCAAAACCCTTTCTTTTATCAAGCTCCTGAAGAAATCTTCATCATCTTAAAACTTGCATTGGATTCACTGAGTCAAAGGGGGAGAGGGAAGAAAGAAAGTATACTGGAAATGTTGCCTTGTATTGGCTGCTGTGCTTGATGTTAGTCTCTGAACTGTTACCCCTACTTGGTTTGCATCAGACTGGTGAATACAGTCTGTGTTTCTGTCTGTGGTGGAGTCATATCACCAACAAGTAGTTTGTTTTTCCTTCCTGGAAATTCTTCGGTATTTGTTCCAAGGAACAATGGCTTAAACTAGCAATTCAAATTGCTATTAGAATAAGGCCAGTTTCTGTCTTAAAGACTGAAGAAGTGCACACAGCAATGTCATTTGTACTGGTAACTTACTGTCACCTATTTCCAATTTTGATTAAATCACTTGGCTTTTTGGAGGGCTTTGGAACTGTCTGCTGTATTTGTTAGTGTTTCAGGTGGTAAACCCCTAAATCAGTTGCTTATTTAGATAGAAACTGGATGAAGACCAAATGTAGTTCCAAATGAGATCATAGAGGAGAATATTCAAAGTCTTGTGCTGAAGGATAATGCTTGATCAGAAGTAGAAGCTGAGGAGGTACAAGTCACTTGGCACAGACCTTTATATCATTCTACATCAGACCCTAGAAAGTGTCTGAAAAAAGTCTTGAAGAAATTTGGAGTGTGTCCTATGCATGAGAACTGGCTATAGTACTATATTGCTATTTAGCACCATCATTCAAATTATAATTTCTTCATTGATGTACTTCTTTTTCCAGCTTTAAGTAGACATCTCTCCTCTGTCCTCACAGTAAGGGATTCAGAGAAGGAAACAGGGAATCCTTATGCAGAGTTCCACCTCAGTTGGGACGCAGTGGTGCTCAGATGGCCAGCTCCTGCCAGGTCAGTGGTATGTCAGTCATGCAGTGTGTCACATTGCCTGTATTGACCTCAGGAAGAGCATCATCTTCTGAGTCCAGGAACTGATACTCTACTGTATTTCTGGGAGAGAGAGAGAGAGAAGAGAGGAGGAAAAAAAAAGTAGTTTTTAGGCATCCTTTCAGAGACTTTTGTCTTGCAGTATAAAGATTTAGTAGTGAGACTGTATTTTTTAAAGTCTTGAAAATGTTCAAGTATTTTGAATTCTGAACACTTGTTCAGACATGCCTTTCTTCTTAATTAAGGGAATTCTGGACTCTATTAGAATATTGTAAACACCACAAATTCTTCCTCTACTTCAGTAGGAATGAGGTAGATTACATGCCCTGTCAGTAAGCTGGAACCATTAAATTAATTTGTGTAGGCTTTTTTTTGTAAAATCCACAGTGGCAGATGTTGATGAGCTATTCACTACATGAAAGATTTGTCAGTCTGTGCTTATATTCTCCTCAAATTAGATGCTGGTGAATAGAAACTCAGTGGAAGCAAGAAATGCTTTGCAGTATCTAGTCTTGGTGAAAAATAGCATGTATTGTGCTCAGGTAAGCAAAGGCCCATTTGTTGCTGATGCTTCTCTCAAGAAGCTGGAGCTTAAAACTCCAGGATCTTTCTGTTATGGTTCAAAATTTGTCTGCATTTTTATGTACAAACTCTTGACTTTGGCACTTCAGTAGCAAGCATGTGACCTGACAGTCAAGCTCCAGAAATGGAATGACTGAAGTGATATGGTCTAGATAGGATTTTCCTTCCAAAGGTTCAGCAATAACATAAAACAAAACTGATGAGGCCTTCCATAGATGGTCTGCTATGTTCCACTTGGAGATAAAGAATAGAGACTATATCCTGTTAATAACTCTAGGGAGAGAAAAAGTGTTCCATCTTCTCTGTTTCTTAGGACCATGTTTCTAGGTGCATTTTCTGGTTATTTTACTCCAGTGCTGGAGTGCAGGTCATATTTACTTCTTTTCACTAAATTTCCTCTAAAGTGGATTAATCTCTAAAATACAAGAATCTCCATTTCCTCTGTAATGAAATTGTCCAGCTCTGCTTGCAGTGTACAGAATTTGCTGCTGGTTTCCCTTTACCCACTCCACAGTAACAGCTCCCAGGGAACCCCTGTTTACAGCACCATGGTCAGCTGCCCCAAATGACATGTTTTGGGACCTGGCAAGGCAGCTGTTGGCTCCGTTAGTACCATGGACAGCGATTGTTCGAACAGGTCATGCATGATGAATTTTCAAAGGTTACAACTGCTCTCAGTAATGCTTACCCTTTGGGATGGAACAGGGTTTCCAAGTGGACAGCCAGAATGCATCTGGACCTTCTTCAGGATCCTGAGTTAGCTGATGCATGTACATCTGCTCAATTATTCAGCAATTGTTACATTTTCCCAAGGGATCTCAGTTTACTTTCTCTGTAGCTGAGGGTGGTCTTCTGTGATTGATCTGTATTGTACCCAGAAGCCAAAGATTCTGTCACTTTAACACCAGCCTGTCCTTCCACTCCATCCCAGAAGAACAGTCCTTGTTTTCTTTGATTCAAATAGAGTAACCTTGCCCAGAGTCTCTCAGGCTATTCATTGTCTATTCTGAGCTTTCCTGTGTTGAGTTTCAGAGGGATAGGGAAATACTCAATATCATCATAGGTTTTAAAATCCATGTGCACTAGTCAAACTGGTTTACTGTATTTTTTAAAATCCTTCTTCCTGTTATGAAGTGAAAACTAGTTTTCTGCAATTCATGTTTATTTTGTGATGTAGTTAAGTACCTTAAACTTTTTTTTTCTGTTCATTTCTAAATGAACTGATAGATTGTAGTTGGCCATTCCAAAAGCTGGGTGATCTTAATGAAAAAGCTATTTAAGAGGATAATGTATTTCATCTCTCCACATTAGGTGCTTATTTGATTTTGTTCTGCTGTTGCCAAGAGACTATGAAACACAGCATTCATATAACATTGCTGATAGATTCAATTGGAAAAACAGAAAGATAAATACTTATGATGATAAAAGCTTAGTTTTTAAGCATCAAAAAGATGAAATATTCACTACTGTTTCATATAAACCTATGATTGATATTCTATGCCTGCAGCTATCATAATTTTAAGGGAGGAGAAAAAAAAATTTAGGATAAAAACAACCTTCCTTTTAACAGGAATGCTTTTGGATTAGTTACTAGCTATGTTTTATTCATGTTTTGATGTCTTTTTGAGTTTCCTTAAAGTTAATGAGAGGCAAATGTAAACTTCTTGCTTTTAAAATTTCATCATGGATGCTGCTAAACTTTGCTCTGTGTCTGTGTATAATCATAGTGATGTCCAAATCCACGTGCCTATAGACCACGAAATCTCCTAAATTTGTCATGTTGTACATTCTCTACTTAATTTTATTCTGCCCTTCAGTCCCTCCATCTCCACTAGTGACTCACTCACTGAAAGCTACATTCACCACCAAAGAGTAATTTTTCTGTGTACCTGTGTTCTTCCTTCTTCAGGTCATGAACCAATCTTTGTGTTACACATTTGCACATCTGTTCTGCATTTTCATATGTTCAGATCTTCCCATCTTCCTTTTCTGCTGACCACATGATGCTTCACCTTCCTCATACTTTCTTGACTTATGTTTTACCTGTATTTCAGTCAAAATCAGAACTTTGAGATGAACTGTCTTTTTGCACAACAGCTGCTAAACAATCATTAGGTAACTGTGGGCTGACCCTTTTTTATTCCAGTATAAAACAACCTGTTCTTATTTTAGATTAACCTACTTTTGAAAGGCTGTGTTTGAAAGTAAGTTCAAATAGTACTGTTATCCTCTGTATAACTCCAAGCCTAGTTTCCAAACATAAAATTATGTGGGAATAACTTGTTCTTCGAATTCATAGTCTTTCTAACTCTGCAGGAAATTTGAAGTCTAGATAGATATTCATTAGGGGATTCAAAATCTTGGAGGTTTCTGTTCATTTTGTTGGGGTTGAAATAAAAATTTAATATCTCATACTACTTTCAAGCTTCTGTGCTCTTTCAGTTCTAAGTCATCAGATCAAGTTTACTGTGTATCTTGAACACCCTGTCATTATTTTTTCCCTTCATTTTTACTGAAATGGAAAGTTTATTTTCTTATGCCTGTCCATATTTGGGAGACAAATGGATTTGACCTTTTCATATCTCTCTGGAAAATAGTTTGGAGAGGTCTATTCTTTGAGTTTGATGGGAGAGGGGCTGATGGATAGGAGTAGACCTTTATTTCTTTTATAATTCCCTAGACAGTGATCTTGAGAGGGCTGTAGCAATATTGCTTCTGGTAACTGTACTAGAGTATCAGCCATATAAGGCTTCAGTTGCTTACAGGGTTTTTTTAAGTGCTTAAGTAAAGTTTTCACAAGATATTTTACTGCTACATTTCATTGCAATATATTTTATATTCATACAAAAATACACACATTTATATATTATTATATCTACATAGCTGTAATTCTACAATTATATATTAAATGAATAATTCTTATTCTATGTTAATTTCTGAGTTTAACTGAAGAGAGGGTCCTTGATCCATTTTCCTGTAACAGAAGGGCATAAACTTAACTATCTGGTGTAGTCTTTCAAACCTCTGTTTTAATATGTTAGATGTTTCTTGGCTCTGATTTGCTACAGTATGTGAATCAAATGAATACATTTCACAGTGATTGAAATGTTTGTAATGCTAATGTATGTTTTAAATGCTGCATGACCATGTATTGATATAGAATTAATTTATTTTTATATAGGGGATGTCCTACTCTGGTGCAAGCATTACCAGGTCCTAGTACACAAGTTACTGCTGGGAGCAACCATACAGCTATTCTCTTAATGGATGGCCAGGTTTTCACATTTGGAAGTTTCTCAGTAAGGAAATGTTACTTGCTTATGGGAATAAGCTAGCAGTTAATGTGTTGTTCAGAGACCTTTCAAGATGGCTTATACTTGCTGTTATAGAACTGTGTATGACTTCTGCATATCTTTTGTGCCTGTTGTATTTTAAAATGTAGCCTTTAACGTTGTTCTGGTTAGCAAAGCATAATGTCAGGAATTCTTGGTGGGCTTTTTATACATTAATGAAGATGGTGATTTAAAATAGTGTTATTTTATATGATGCAGCAATTTTCTCAAACTCTTACTGTTTCAAGCTTGGTTTTAAGTAGATGATGTCTATTCTATTACCTGTCTCCCATTTGACAGAAAAAGATGTCCTGGTTTCTTTCACAGAAACTGCAGCAATTTGCAGAAGTTCTGCTTAAACTTGAGGGGAGGGGTTATTGCTCAGTGTAACACAGCACAACTCAATCCACATGGTGTATATTTTCCCATGTCCATGTGGAATCCATTCCTACATTCACTAAATAAACATTGTTTACTTTCCTTTGTGCCTCCCTGTGTTTGCAGAGATGCCCCCTCATAGCAATCTCTGCAGTCATCTGTTGTTTGCATGTTCCTTCTAATGTTTTTATTGGGATGTTTTTTGCAAAAGCTAGAATATAGGTATTGAGCTATTTTTTTGTGCTTTAAAAACTATTTATTGCCAAATACAACAGAAGAGAAATTTAGTTTTTGAAAACTTTCTACAAAAAAAATTAAAAAGTGAAGGCTGAAATTTTGGAAGCAAAAAGTGATATTTTGAATTAAACGTGAGTAATATTTTGTTGTTTTTCAAACTTTGGGCAAGAACTTTGGTGTCTGTGTTCCTGTCAAAACTGACATGGACTTGTAAAGGTTTAAGCTTTGTTGTCTTGCAGTGAAACCTGACCTCTGAAAAACCAATTTCACTCTCAGAAATGGGATAGAAAACCTTGTCAGTTGACTGAGGGTTTTTTCCCTTCTCTGAAAGAAAAAATAAGTTTAGGCCATATTTAGACCTTGTTTTTTGTGTCTGGTTTTAATATTGTAGTGCTTGAAAGTTTGCTGAAAGCTTCGTAGTCAGGACAAAATCAAAACAAATCATGTTGCTTGAAGATGTCTTTACTAGGTTTACTTACATTATGAAGAAAGAAAAATGAGTAACATGCTGGACAGAAGACATTTCCTGTATATATGTGGTTTTTTTCTCTAATCACTTCATTGGCATGCAATGCATTTTCTGTGCCTGAGGGAGGTAGATGGAGCCTGAGCAGGTTTATTGCAGCAGTTCTTTCTACATTCTTAGGCACAGCGTAGGAACTGTTGGTCCATCTCAGTAACTAGCTGGACATAGAGGTATGGCCCTAGATCTCCAGATAAGTGTTTATGAGCACATGTAGAGATGCTTGCTGATGCACTTAAAGCTTTTTTTTTAGCTCAAGTTTGACTTGCTCGTTGATTTCTAGGTATTTTTAAGAGGTATTTAGTCTAAAAAACTTAGTCCATATCAGTTCAGAATTGAGTGGAACTTAGACTGTCTCTATCTGAAAACAGATTTTTTTTTGTGTGAATGTGTTCCTTGTTTAGCACTGATATTAATCAGATATTGAACATTGTAGGAAAATAATACTTTTATATTTGATTCTGCAGATAGAGAGGAGGTTTATGCGTGATGGAGATTTTGAGTTGCATTTAACAAAAAGTTTTCTCAAAAACCTAACTGAAAGGGAGGAGTATATCTGTCAGTAACATGTTCCTTGTATTTAAATGTGTAACACTTCTCTTGGAGCAGCCATTGCATTTTGAAGGTAGTTTTGTGGTAAAGTCTTCCAGTTTACTAGTTTGGTGTGATGAAACTATTGAAGTAATTTATCCATCTTTCAGAATTACTGTCACATACTGATTCTTGCATTCTTTCTACAGAAAGGTCAGCTTGGCAGACCAATTCTGGATATGCCCTACTGGAATGCAAAGCCAGCACCTATGCCTAATATAGGCTCCAAATACGGGCGCAAAGCGACGTGGATTGGAGCGAGTGGAGACCAGACTTTTCTCCGGATCGATGAAGCTCTCATTAACTCTCATGTGCTTGCTACATCAGAGATATTTGCAAGCAGGCATATAATAGGCAAGAACTCTTCGATTTTATTTTAAATGCTCATAAAAGTACTGAAGAAAAAAATGGGTTCAGTTGTGTAAACAATAGAGGAGCAACAAGTCAAAAACATTAATGGAGGGAATGAAAATATTTTGGCCTTCTAGTTTTACTGCATATGATGATCCTGGCTTCTTTAGAAATATATTTTTTATTAAAAATAGTAATGTGAAAGTTTAACCTTCACTTGCATTTAGATCTTACTACTGTTTATTTTTTTGTTGTAGCATATCTGTTCTTTTGTTGTAGTATATCTGTTCTTCCCTACTTTATTACATGGCATTTTCTAAGCATGAAACAATAGTGAGTAGAGTCTTCATGTTTGTTTGCTCTTTTTGCTCCTTGATCTAGGTTTGGTACCAGCTTCAATATCAGAACCTCCTCCTTTTAAATGTCTTCTGATAAACAAAGTAGATGGCAGTTGCAAAACATTCAATGATTCTGAGCAGGAAGACCTTCAAGGTTCTGGTGTGTGTCTGGATCCTGTCTATGATGTTATTTGGAGGCAAGTGTGGATTACAGCTATTAAAGTAGTAATAGAGAAATCCTTTTTAAAATATTTCATGAGGCTGGAGATTTGATAATACTTATTTTCCCAGTAAATGTAAAACAATTTTTAGTCTTCCATAAATATTTTCCACATTTTTTGGATGGTTTGTTCAAGTAAGCCCAAAACAAACATGTTTTCTGCATGCATTTTTTAAGTTTCTTTTTTGCATCATTCTCATTCCAGTCTCATAATATTTTGGCGAGTCTAATCTGTTCTGTTTCTTTACTCTCTTTATTCCCTCTTCTCCATCTACTTAACACTTGACTGAATAACTTCCTTGCCATATTTAGCTGCCCCATGTGTGTGTCTTAAATTGCTCTTCTGTCAAGTATTAGTGATTAAGACTTGAAGATAAGATGGGGTGGAGCAATGCTATTTTTTTCAGTTCTGACATTTTGGGAAGTCAAAATAAAGGTGTTTATTTAGATGGCATAGACATCAGACTAATTGTATTTATTTCAGTCTTTGGAATGGAGTCTTTTGAGCTAGTGTAGATAGTAAGCCTTTGTTCCCAAGCAGTATCATGGCATCCAGTTATTCTGTAACAATTTAAAAGCTATGTTAGCTAGGATTTAGGAGAGAGTTCAGGAGTTCTGAGTTCAAGAGCTTGATGATGTTTAAATTGTTTGAACAAAACAAGTTGGAGTAAGGCAGGGAACCAGCTAGTCAGCATTCATCTGGAAAAGATGCTATCTCATAGGATCACATCTTTAAAAGCTACTTGCATGCTACTTCGGATATCTTCATCCAAAATTGAAATTCAAGAACTTAACAGCCAATTAATATGGAAGCACGTGTTTGCCAGGCATGTTTGTTTATGACATAGGAAGTACCTTGGATGGTTGTAGTTCTGCATTATGTACAAGCCCAGGATTGTTTGAATCTCACTGGTTAACTACCAGTTCTTACTTAAATTATGCTGATATTAGAAATAAGAGTAGCACCCATATCCCTTAGAACTCTGTATTTTCAGCATGTTTAAATACACTGAAAGATTCAGTTAGTGAAAAAACTCAGCTATCAATGGCCGTGGGAATGCAGCAAGTTTCATGGGAGGCAAGGTAATTATACTCACCTTGTAGACAATAAAATGATTATTCAGCTTGAGGAAGTCCAAAGTCACCTGTTAAATTTTTATTATGGGGAAACATGAATTGAAGGGTTTTACTGTCTTGCGGTATTTTTGGAGACTGTAGACCTAAATCTAGAGCTTAAATACTTAAGAGTGGGTTCTTTGAGACTGTGCAGACTTATTTCTCTGTTCGATCCCATTCTTTTCAATAGAAAATTCTAAAACAGTCTGAAGAAGAGATGTTAATAATTATGCCTATTAGTAGTTAAATACACTTGCTATATTGTTACTTCTGGACATTTCAATTCATGCCTATTTAAATGATGGATTCAGTTTCTTGTACAGAGACAGAATTCTGATGGCATTTTAAACATTCCCTCAAAGCTTTGTGACTTAATCTTTTAGTGAAATTCAAGCAGTTGTATAATGTCATATGTGTGTATTAATTTGAACATTGCTATCTTGTTGAAATCCTGAATACATATGGTTCCCTTTAATATTTTTAGCTAAAAACCTATTTCTTCCTCCATTAGATTTTTAAAAGTCTACCAAGTGAAAATTCCTTTTGTGCTTATTCAGAACACTCCCATAGACTTATGTCTTCTTACTGTTTCTTCCTTTTCTATAGTGGTTTCAAAGATTTCAGTTTCTTTTTCTATGTGTTAATCTATATTATAGAAAGTCTTTGTATTCCCTTGTTTATTCTGCCCTTTTTTATAATCCCTTAAAAACTCATGAGGCAATGTTACTCATTTAAAAAAGCCCAAACGAAGTACGTTGGATTCCTCAATATTTTTTTATTCTTTTTTGGAGGTAAGCCTTTTACTTTCACTTGGCATCTTTATAATTTTTGACCACATCTGCCATTCTGTTCAGTACTTTACTAGTTACGTCATACTTCTTAATAGGTAATACCGTTTTAACATTTACTGGCTTTGAGAAATGACTTAGAATTTTCTGAAATTTATAAACCCATAATATGACTGTTTGACTTAAAGTACAATAATTTTTTTGTATCTTTTCATTTCCTAAAGTGTTAAGCTAGTAAAGTTTTCGTGTATTTGCAGTAGTGATGCTCAGTTTCAAGAGTTTATACCAACAGATCTACATTTTACATTAAATATCTTAAAAACTTAATTATCTATTAGATTCTGTATTTTTTCAGTAGGTGAAAGGTTTTGTTCATTGTGTTTTTTCCTGCTTTAGGTTTCGCCCGAATGCCAGGGAGCTGTGGAGTTACAATGCAGTAGTTGCTGATTCCAGGCTTCCCTCAGCTCCAGACATGCAATCCCGGTGTAGTATTCTGAGTCCAGAACTTGCCCTGCCAACAGGTTCCAAAGCTCTAACCACCAGATCTCATGCAGCTTTGCATATTCTAGGTATATATTTGTAGTTGATGAGTCAGAACCTTTGATAAAATAAAGTAACATAATAATGCACAAACAAACTGTAATCTAAAAACTTGATGTCATTTTTCAGTTAAAATTTTGCTGCAGTCTTTTACCATTGCTCTTAATGCTTATAATTTGGCTGACATAGTTATCTTCTGCCATCTTAATGATGTTAGAGGGTTTTAGAGTTCTGATGGAACTTGCTGTTAAATGGCAGCATAATAAAGTAAGAGACCTTCCTAGATGATCTTTGTGGAAAGACTGCTGAGTAAAGTCAGTGCTCTTAGCCTGGAGTCTCAAAAAAAAAGACCCTGAAACTGAAAAAGTGCGCTTCAATAAGTTATTTTTATTTTGAAGTAAATGCAGTATATAAAAGTAAAATATAATTGTAGCAGTGTTGTATAATGAGTCACTAAGAGAAAAATTATTTCCTTTTGTAGCTTTTTTTGTAGTCTGAAAATGCAAAAAATTAATTCCACTGTGTTCATGTGTAAACTGTACTTAAAATCACTTCCAAAGTTGTGCTTTAACTCAGTTGTTCTCTGATTGTTATAAGTCATCTATTTCTTCACCTGCTCACTTCATTGTGTGCTAGAGATGGGTAACTTTGAACTTGAACAGTACTTTTTTATGTCTGAGTCAAAGTAAAGCATGTTAGGTGCCCATGTGTATGAAAAAAACCCACCTTCTGTGAAGACTTTCAAATCTGCTCCTAATTCAGTTACTGCTTCAAATCTTTTTGTTTAATACTGTAAGTGTAAAAAGGAAAAAAATTGTCACTGGCAATATATTTGCCATTGGAAAAGTAGCAAAGTATATTTAATCACGTTTGTTATTCTGGATAATAAGTTAAATTAAGTTGGTATTCAGTAGTAAACCTTGAGATACTGCAGTAATGACCCTTGACCTAATCAAAAGTATAAAGCTACTCAGTAGCATATGTGTGGTTTCGGGACAAAACAGATTGCTTTCATTTTCTTAACTAGTATTCATTTCCATTTCAATCTATAGTGAAAATTTTGGGGTTCTTTTTGGTTTTGCTTTCTTTTAGGTTGCCTTGATACTTTGGCTGCTATGCAGGACTTAAAAATGGGTGTTGCAAATACGGAAGAAGAGACTCAAGCAGTAATGAAAGTTTATTCTAAAGAAGACTACAGTGTTGTTAACAGATTTGAAAGTATGTACACACTAAAATTCTATAGCACAAGCTGATCAGCTTACAGAACTAAAGGCTAAGATTAATTATATTTTCATTGGGGTTTTTTTTGCAGGTCATGGAGGAGGCTGGGGTTATTCAGCCCACTCAGTAGAAGCAATCCGTTTCTGTGCTGATACGGATATTTTGCTAGGTGGTCTTGGTCTTTTTGGTGGTAGAGGTGAATACACTGCTAAAATAAAGGTAGGAATTTTTTTTGTTTTAAGCAGTATTATGTCTTAAAATCAAAACTTCAGTAGTACTATCTAAAACCACAATTAGTTTTATTTCTTGATAAGTGAGTGGTATACACTCACTTATCCTATACACTGTATATATAAAGCATTATGCAGGTACAGTGGATGAAGCAGAGAGCTGAGAATTACCATTCTTATTTGTCATGAATTGGTCCATTCCTATCTTCACTAAATGCTGTGCCATCTTACAGGTATGTTAGTGGGCTGAATGCTTCTGTGATCTATTTACACAGAGCTCCAAGGTCCACCAGCAGAAAATTGGTGTTGTGGGCTTCAGGTTAAAATCCCATCCTGTGTGTGATGCACGAGGAGCTGTTTTCAAAAGATGAAAGAGTCCTTATCAGGAGCCACTGCTTTCCATTTTCCCTGCCACTTCTTTCTCAAGACTGCTCTCTGAAGAGCTTCTAGGATGGGGTTTTTCAGCTGAGAGCAAACAGCACCAAATACAATTTACTCTGTGCCAAATGTAGGGATAAGTACAGGTGGAGCACGTGTGCTGATTATTTTGAAATAAATAAACCTGGCTTTGCATAAATGAATCTCACAGAAATGCACACTGTGGTAACAGAGCTCTATTTTTTGGTGTCTTCTGCTCCTATATTTAATAGGGACTTTGGTAACGCCATGAAAAACAACTGTAAAAGAAGATGTTACAGCTGAGATTTCTATTAGATATTTGTATACTCAGAATATGTTATTGTTGTTACTTGTCATTTAGTGGGTTATTGAATTTCCTTACTCTATTTTCAGATGAATAGGTATTGAGGTTTGTTCTAGGGAAATGGATGACACATGCTTAGCAATAACATTTGCATAAGTCAACAGAAAATCCGAAATAAGTAGTTGCGTTTTATTCTAGTTTAACATAATGGCTGAGAATTGCAAATGACTAAGTACAGCCAAGAAACTTAACATTAGTCGTGCATTTTAAATACTAGAGGTAAAAATGGTAGGAAAATGCTCTAGTATTATCATTTCAATTTTTTTAGGATTAGCTTATATCCAAGATAAGATTTGCCAGACTTGCCAGAAATAGTTTATTAAATAGGCATTTGCAAGAGAAGTTATAGACATGTATTTTAGTCCTTTTTCAAACTCACCAAACTGTAGAATTTTTTTTTGGGGAGGGAGAAAACAAAGTTCTCTTAGTAAAGGTATTATGTTTTGTCCCCATCACTAATTGTTTATAACAGTACTGACTATCTCTGCTAAACTGTCAAGCTATTCCTTTCCAGAGAAGCTGAGTATATCTTATGTTTATATAGTGCATTTCAGTCTGTGCTTAAAAACTTGCACCTGCTGCCTAACTTTGACTTTTTTAGATGCTGTGCTTGTGTCTTTCTTGCAAGATTTAGGGAGTTTTTCCTCCGTTTGAAAATATATTGGGTCATAAGGCTGGGAGGTCAGAGTCAATTGCTATTTCTTAACAGTTAATTCCTGACTTCCAAATGGGATTTTGCCTGCCAGCAATACTAAGTAGTCGTTATTTTTGGGAAGGGGAAGGAAGAGACGTGTACAGTTTCCAGAACTGCCAGAGAGGAAAAAGGGGTATTAAGAGGTTTTTAACTTCTAAGACATAATTTTACCTTTCCTCTTAATTCACCAGTTGTTTGAATTGGGTCCAGATGGGGGAGACCATGAGACAGATGGAGACCTTCTTGCTGAGACAGATGTCTTGGCATATGATTGTGCTGCCAGGTGAGAGGTTTAATTTACCTATTTACACCTGCTTCTTGATCTTTGTTTTTACTTTACCCATACACATTTTAATATCACTTGAAATATCAAGAGATGACCTACATCATTAGAATTTTTTCACAAGTGATATAAAACTTTTAAAGAATGTGGGGAAATAGTAAAATACCAAATACATCCCCAAACTATTATGGTATTTAAATTAAAAGACAACAAATAATCTAATTCTTGCTCTTGTATAAATCCAAGTCAAATCCCATCTTCCTGTGATGAGATGACAAGATAAAATATTGCAGCAATGGATAGGGTTAGCCATGTTGTAGCTGCTTTCTAATTCCCTGTAATGAAGTAATTTAAAATTCAAGTGATACATGCTTAATTCTTTCAGGTTTAAATCTTCCATATCAATCCCCTAAATATATATTCTGTTACTTTCTTTAATATTCATTGGAATTACTAAGAATTTATGTATAAGTTCTTGTAATTTAAAAACATTTTCTGAAATCAAATTAATTTATATAGTACCTTATAATTGATACTTTATTTGCAGTATTATATACTAAGTGTAATTGGGTTTGTGTGTGCTAATTTAGCTTAATGTCTCCTTACTCTGTTTGGCACTGATATCTGATTGTTTTCCCAATTCAAGATCAAGCTAGATTTAGGTATTTGTAGGTCCTCAGAATTATTATTTTTTAATTACGACAATATTTTTCGATTAAAAACTTGTGGGTTTTGAATATAAATAGATACAACTTAATTCCATTACTTCTCAATTTCTTTTATAATCAGGATGTAATTTGTTAAAATTTAATATAAAAAATAATTCACATCCGACATTTTCCAAAATTTACTTCTCACAGAGAGAAATATGCAATGATGTTTGATGAGCCAGTACTCCTGCAAGCTGGCTGGTGGTATGTAGCCTGGGCAAGAGTGTCAGGACCTAGCAGTGATTGTGGATCTCATGGCCAGGCCTCTATTACTACAGATGATGGGTATATATTTTTTTTCTATATTTTTAATTGAAAAAGAAGACCTCTAATATGACTTGAATAATAATTGGGTTCTTTTTCTTTCAGTGTTGTATTTCAGTTTAAAAGTTCCAAGAAATCAAATAATGGTACAGATGTGAATGCAGGGCAGATTCCACAATTACTGTACAGGTAATACTTCAACCTCTGGAACAATTTACTGGTGTGTTTTTAAAATAGAAATATTAAAATTCAATATAACCATGTTTCCTGAAAATGTTTATTGTGTTAAGTGAAGGAAACCAGTATCTGAAAAATGTAGGAAAAACTTAGTGTCTTTGAGAAAAGTAATAAATTATTTCCACATTTACTTCCTTGCTATTTTTCTTGCAGTCACCCTGCATGAGTCGTGAGATTTTGATTTACATCCATAGAACCTCAGGATTTCACATAACATGAGTAATTTTTTTTTGCTAGCTGGGAAATGCTCTATTTGGTAGCCACCAGTTTAGGAACTGCATGCTATTGAACAGATGATTTTAATGAAAAGAAGCCAAAATCAACAACAAACTTTGCTTTACAATAAGTTACCATAACCTTACCATTGCCATGATGAATGTTATGTAACTGTTTTAATAACCAGAAATTCTTTCACTGTGTTGATAATATATTTTACAGATGTACTCAAATATATTCAAGACCTGATTTTTATATTTTGTGTTGTGTGTCTATAATTCCCCTGGCCCCCACGCTGATTATGAAACTTGGAATTCTTTCATACCAGTTCTCTTGCTATTGTCCTTTCTAAGCATGTCCTTTTCAAGGTTCCTTTGCAGAACAGCTCACTTCCGCCACTGAGCTTTCTGTCCATAGACACCCTGTCTCCCCAGGTGAAGGTTTCATTTTGATGTACATGAAGTCCTGGCATGACAAATTGATCATTTGGGTGATTTGTCTGGAGAGATGGCTGTAGCCAAAAGGCAAACAAGCCTTGAGGCCTCTGAAGACCGATGAGTGGCACAAAAGGGAACATGCTGCAGTAATGGATGCTGTCTGTATTTTTAACCTCCATATGCCTTTTCCCTCCAAAAAACCAGTGTTCTTTAAGGAATAACGTTTCTAGTCTTGATGTCATCTGAAGAAATACAGTAAATACTTGTAATAATTGCATGTAATTAAATCTCAGCCTCATTTTCAATTGTCACAGTACTGCCAGTTAAACAGAACTAAAGATACTTGGTTACTGGTCTAGAATGATTAGGAAACTAGAGGAAGTTATGTTGAAACTGAACATTTTTTTAACAGTTATGTTAGAGTTTTTTCACTTGTTTTTTTTTCCCACTTGAACAATAAAAACGGTAAAACCCACAAAAAGTAAAAAACCAAACCAAAACCACCAAACCTAATTGAAAACTCTAGTAAAAGTAAAAACTGGAGATTTTGAGTAAGTTCTAAATTTGTTCATCCAGGTTGCCAACAAGTGATGGCAGTGCATCCAAAGGAAAACAGCAAACTAGTGAGCCTGTACATATTTTAAAGAGATCTTTTGCCAGAACTGTCTCAGTGGTGAGTACTATCAAGAATCTTTTGTGTTTCCTGCAAGTTCATGCATGGTTAGGAAACTGAAAGATGTAGATGTGGAAATTTTGTGTAGATGTGGAAATTTTGCTTTCTCAAGCAGAAGTTAGGTACACTGATAGATAGAATATTCTATTTTTTTAATTTTTCTGAAGATTTCAGATGTCACTTTAGATCTAAACTAAGGTATTGACCTGAGGATGAGAGCCTAGCAATGTAGTTTTTTACAAGGTTATGCTACTTATTTTGAAGCTTTCTAGGGGGAGGGGAATTGGAGTTGAGCTCATTCTCACTAGTTGTTTTCAATGTACGAACCTGACTTCCTGCTAAAAAACCAATACTAGCAGGCTTTTTAGAATTTTGAGGGAGCTTTACTGGTCTCTTTCATGGCTTTTAGATTACTGGCACTAATCAGTCATTGGTGAGATTTATCTTCCTCTTAGATGCATTCCAGTACACATTGAGAATCAGATAACATTTAATTAAACTTTGGTAAACTGAGGTGAGAAGTATTTATAGGCCCAGTGAGCTGCAACTGCTTACAGAAGTTAGTCTGCAGTTCTTCACATACAGGGGTGCTAGTCAGATTTTGAGAAATCCTGCATTAAGTTGAAATACAGTAAAATCATGCAGGATAAGGTCAGTTCTGTCTTTGTGTTTTTGAAAGTACAGTCCCTTATCTGTTGCAAGCAGTGATTATTTTATTTTCAGTTCCATCCTGGTTTATACTTTATACTGCATTGCACATAGTGTCATTATTCTCCATGGATAGTTATATACAAGTTATTACCTCCATGTGGACATTCACAGTCTGATTTTCTAAATCAGCTCACTTTCTTTCATTTCTGTATTCTCCATCTCTTCAGTGTTCTCTAATGATCAGGATGATCTTCTCCTGTCAGGTTTCTTCTCGGAATCTATTATCTACATGATTTGCATTTTTAGTAATCATATTATCAACATATTAATAGCTATTCTTAATATATGTTTGCTTAAAAATATTTGCATTAAGCTATGAACTTCTGGGGATTTTAACACCACAGTGTATCCTCTCCATTATCTTGCTGCTCTTACCCTCACCATAGATATAAACCAGGATAAGAGGAGAGTTTTGACTTTCTGAAGTTTCTGGAAGCATTTTACATTTAACTTTGAACAGTCAGTTTGATTGTTGCAACTTGAAGATGTTCAGCACCAAACACTTTTATTTTGCTTTCTGAGGTACAAGTTCATGAAATTATTGACCACATGTAATAATAATAGTAGAAACAAAACTTTTTAAATCCTTGGATTTTTTGCAAGCTATGATGTGCTCCTGTTTAGCTTCCAAGTCCTGTCCATGTCATATAGTGGCCATGGTCCTGCAGATCATAATTTTGAAGTATATGAAAAACAAAGTGAAGACTGCCATGATAAGTCTTTATGACAAGAATGTATTGTGTCAAATGTGTTTTCATGGTATCTGCCTGTCATCTAATACTGATGCAGAATGGTCATTTCTTGTGTTTTAACACAAAATCTATCTTCCTGAAATAGGAATGCTTTGAATCTTTATTGAGCATTCTTCACTGGAGTTGGACAACACTGGTGCTGGGCGTTGAAGAACTTCGTGGGCTGAAGGGTTTCCAATACACTGCTACTCTTCTGGATTTAGAAAGGTTGCGTTTTGTGGGCACTTGCTGCCTGAGATTGCTGAGGGTATACACTTGTGAAATATATCCAATATCAGGTATTCCTCTTAGTTCACTTGTTTGATATTTATCAGCAAATAATCTATGGGATATTTAAAGTTTGACCTAAGTATTCATGAAGGATATGATAAGAAATAGAATTTTTCACAGAGATGGTTTTATTGGAGCAATTAAAAGACTTGCTGTCAGTAACTAGATTTTTTTCAATTGTCTGCATAAGAAGTATTCCAGTACCACATGTTTACACTGTAACCAGTGTATTTTCAAGGTAATTTCCTGTTTGACTTGTCTGTTGAGTTGTTTTGGACTGTTTGAATCTTCTTTTTCCTATTTCTATACATAGTGTCTCCTGTAGTGGTGAGAACAGTATGAATTTGAAAAGTTGTTTTCATGCCTGTGCTTTAACAATGCTCATATTAAAACATAGCATATATTATAGTAGATGAGAAATGTGGGAGTTTTTAATGTTCAGGTTTCTTTGATAAGAGTTTAACACCCTTCACTGTTTTACTTTTGGAATTAATTTTTCTGGATTTAGATTCAACAATGTTGCTAAATTCCAGTTTTTCTATTTGCATGTAAAATTTTAACATGGAAGTGTTTCATTATTGTACATTTAATGCTTCTCTTTGTGTAATCTTCTAGCTACAGCTAAAGCAGTTGTAGAAGAAACCAGCAAACTAGCAGATTGCATTGGAAAAACTAGGACCTTGCTGAGAAAAATTTTATCTGAAGGAGTTGACCATTGCATGGTGAAGTTGGACAATGATCCACAAGGATATCTCAGTCAGCCTCTCAGTCTTTTAGAAGCTGTTCTTCAGGAATGCCATAATACATTCACAGCTTGCTTCCACTCGTTTTATCCAACACCAGCTCTCCAGTGGGCCTGTCTTTGTGACTTGCTGAACTGTTTGGACCAGGTACATTAAAATGGCACAAGTAAATGTTACAGCTTAGTTTGCCCTTTTGCTCAAATTGAAGCCAAGTAATACTTGAAACTAATGTTTTGCATTTATCCTGATTTACAACTTGAGTTCTGTTGTCTGTTGGGTGGTTGTTTTTTTTTAATGTCTGGGCATTGGATTTGTTTCTGGTTTTGTTTGTTTGGGGTGTTCTTTAAATGAAGTTCAACAAGAGCCTAGCCTTTGTCTTCTTTAGCTTTTAAGATTCTTTGTGGGACAGCGAAGAAAATTTGTGGTGCTGGTGACTGTCAGCACTTGCTTTTTTCAGCATTGAGGCTGTGCCTTAGATGTGCTTACTCTTGCTGCATGTTGCCTGAGAGCATCCATGTGGTATTTTTTATCATTAATACTTGAGTAATTCCTCATTATTAAACACTACAGCAGTGTTCTGATTCAGCCAAGTACATGAAAAGCAGCTAGAAATTCTATAATCAATAACTTTCTTCTGGGTGATTTGCTTATCGTGAATGAGCATCCCACATCTAAACAATGTAGTTGGTTGCTTGCATTGCTTGTGATGAGATGTAAACAGTTTGCTGCTTTGCATGAAAATTCATTTAGCATATATTCTTCAAGGAAGAATCAGTTCTTTAATGTATTAGTCTAATTAAGTTGTTTAATTATAATTGTTAATTATAAGAGATGCCTTGTCTTCAAAGGATACCATAACTTCAAAAGTAATATTACATGGGTTTATTATTTTAAAATATGCCAACCAAGAAATTATAATTACTCCAGTATTGAAGATCTACATCCAAACTTATGAGAGAAGTTAATGTAAAATTCATAGGAAAGCTTTCTCTAAATTGTTTTTATAATTACAATAAAGCTGGAAATTATTTTTCAACAGTAGTTTCTCTCTTGTTTCAATGCAGTGGTACCATTCTATTAATTTCTTCTTGTGTCTTTTAGGACATCCAGGAAGCAAACTTCAAGACCTCCAGCAGTCGGCTCCTGGCTGCTGTCATGTCTGCGCTGTGCCACACGTCAGTGAAGCTGACCTCCATCTTCCCCATTGCCTACGATGGAGAGGCCTTGCTGCGCTCCATGGTCAAACAAGTCAGCACTGAGAACGACTCTGCTCTGGCCCATCGCTTTCCTCTTCTGGTGGCACACATGGAAAAGCTCAGTCAGGTTAGCATGTATTCTGAAAGTTTAAGGACTTGGTTTACTTTGCAATGAAAAGCTGTTAGGTACCTTGAAGTTTTTGCTTGGTGAAGACGTAGATGAGTTTGCCTAAGTGTTTTCTTTCTAAAAGGCTTAGTTCAGAAACATATTATTTTTTCAAGTTTTCAACATTTTGTCTGAAATATTCCAACTAATTCTTCTTTGGAGAATGTCTGAGCAAAAATGGTTCTTGTCTTGGAATATTAAATTGGAAGAAATAACCCTTTGAAGTAGTATTCTGTTGTTACTGTTTTCTGCAACACTTTTTCATCTTTTTATGTGATCACAAGGCGGTACACGTAGATAGATTTGGTGTTTTGAGAAGGAGTCAGCACAACTTTAGTAATAAAAAATCACGTCCCAAACTGGAGTTTTTAAAAGGGTCAGCAAAGGAATCCCAGTTCATACAGTTCTAGCAAAGGTTATTAAACAATTTCCTAATCAAGGGCTCTTGAATGCTCTGTTTTTGCAGTTCTGTTATTTTAGAACTGATTTACAGGAATCAAAAGGGTAAAGATAATAATCAGGGAAATGGAAGTACTAAACAGTATTCTTCAGAAGACAGCAGGGGCAAGATCGTATGAAATTATGAATTACGCAAGAAAAGTAAATCAAGGTAGTTGTTGAGTCTACTACTACCAGAAGTTTTGAGCAAAAAGTAAGGTCAGAAGTTTTCTGCTCTTCATAAAATACACGTTTGAGCTGGGGGACATAACTCCTGTAGGCCATTATTATACTAACAGCTTTCATGGACTTGAAAAACGCCTGCACAAATTAATGAAGAAAAAACCCACCAGACACTATTAAATGCAAATACAATACTTATGCTGTGGATACAGCTGCCTCCTAACTATAAAAGATGGCAAGTGTTCTGTACAGGCTTGCTTCACCTGATTGTCTTCCATATTTGTTGACTCCAGATATTTTTGGGAGACAAAAGGGTGAGAAAGATAAACCTTAGTTTTTCATCAGCAGAGCCGATTTTATTTTTCTTACCAGAAATGATTTTCAGTATGGATATCTGTTAGGAAAAAAAGTGAATGTCACTCCTAGGCAAAAGACACAGCAGAAGCCTAAGCTTAGATTTGTTTCATAGTCTTCATTCAGCAAAGAACAACTGTATTTATAATCATCCCACCACTGCTTTTATCTTACCTCTTTGCATAGAAGATTCTTTTTGCCGAAACCAAAACAACAATCTTCCAAGTTTCTTTTTTAGATGCTGCAAAAAGAAAATCACATGAACAGTTTCATAGGTAGCTATATATCCACTGTGTTCTAATGTAGGCTTATAAAGCCCATGGGTTTTAAGGGCTGTATAGGTTTTATTAGGCTGTAAAAAAAGACCTCTCCTGAGAAGGACATCTGGATACAATATCTTTCCAATGCAATAAAAAACTACTCACTACCTCTTTCAGGAAATTCAAATCAATTCTTTTGACAAAGGAATATGCACTATGGTAGCTTTTAGAATTTTTAATTTTTTTCCCACCCTCTAGACATGTCTAATCTTTATGAAGTCACAGATATTTCAGTTGCCTAATACTTACAATTTGTGAAAGTTTCTGTTTTGTTTTTTTTTAATAACCATGTCATTTGCCATTGTTTTTGTTCATACTGCAGAGTGAAGAAAATGTTTCAGGGATGACAAGCTTTCGGGAAGTGCTGGAAAAGATGTTGGTCATTGTTGTTTTACCCGTACGGAACAGCCTTAGAAGAGAAAATGAACTTTTTTCTTCACATCTGGTTTCTAATACCTGTGGGTTGCTTGCTAGTATTGTGAGTGAGCTTACAGCATCAGCATTAGGATCTGAGGTAAAGCTGCTATAAAATCATTTTTACAAGTCTTTCAGACAAACATATTATGAATGTGATACAGGCTGTGACGGGTATTTTGCAGGTGTGCAGATCTTTCAGAGATTCTGGAATTCTCAGTTCTGAGTAGCTCAGATGATTTGCATAATTTAAAAGCATACATTTACTGTACTAGGGAAGTACTGTTGATAATTAGCTATTTCATTAGGGCTGCAGAATACTGCAGATTGTTTAAAAAATGGCAAATTTTTGAGTACTTTGATTTTTGCCTGCATATTTGTGTATGTATAGGATCAAATATCCTTTCATGAGGCCTGTAACTTTGTTGAGGGACAGAAAAGTATTTGACTTAGTTAAAGGGGTGCCAGTGTCTCTGTGCTATCTACAGGCTTTTCTCACAGAAAGAATCAAGCTTTTGATTCAAGGTGGTTTTACCATTATGTAACATCTGTTTCTGCCTTCTCTTAATCTTGACTGTACCTAAGGCAGAAATACCTAACCTTTCTTTTAGTACAGCTAATCTGTGTTTTTTTGTAATTCATCCCATAAAATATATATTTAAATACTTAAAAAAACCAAGTTTGATTCCTAATAATTCCTAGTTAATTTCTAATTATCAGAAATACTTTCTTTTTCATCTTTATTAACTAGAAGGCTAAGTAGTGGCATCTTCTGTGGTTTATGAGTTGACTTTTAAAATTTACGCAGTTGAAAAATCTGGTAATTTGATCACTTAACTTTGTTTTATTAAAGTTGTCTAACATTTAGCAGGTAATATTTTCTGACAACTGTATTTCACTTCCTACAGGTTGATGGACTGAATTCTCTCCATTCTGTCAAATCCACTCCAAACCGATTCACTAAAACAAGTCAGGGAAGAAGCTGGAATACTGGGAATGGATCCCCTGATGCAATATGTTTCTCTGTTGACAAACCTGGTGTAGTTGTAGTAGGATTTTCTGTTTATGGTGGAGGAGGAATCCATGAGTATGAGTTGGAGGTATTAGTTGATGATGTAAGTACTGAATTTGTGAAAACAATTTGAACAAAAGTAACCTCAGAGGTTTTTTTTTTCAGTCTGTTTTACAATGAGATATTGTCATATTCTTATTCAGTCTAGACTGCCATTAAAACAGTGCACTGGGCATCAGTTTTTTGGGTTGCTTGTGGCAGAGATTTTTGTGTTATCACAAGCTACATACTATTCTTAGTGGGATCCCTATCTTTGTTATTGCCTTGCACTTTCCTTTATTACAAATAATATTTGAAGTATAGGGGGCTTTTCAGTTTCTGCAGCTAAATGTAGATTAGTACCACTTATCTCTCTGTAAATTGTGAATGAAAGTAAGAAATTAAGTTAAAACAAAAAAACTGAAGAGAGGGGTTATGGCCTACCAGCATGGTCAGACTGTACCTACAGATGTTTCATGTGCTGTTGATGTACTCTCTTAGAAACAGGATAAAACTCTATTGTGGATTCTTGTAATGAAGCAAAACTCAGTTCTTCTACACACAGTTGTTCACTATAACTGATGAGTCTAATCTCTTCCAAAGGACAAGCACAGGTTACTATGGGAAATTAACCTCTCTGCTCAGTAATTTCCCATTTAGGAGAATGGCTTTACTGTTGACTCTGAACAGGTTTTTCATCTTTTTGTTTGCAATGCCACGTGTAAAAAATTATGTAATGAAAGATGAGTTGCACGATTTCCTGTGTCATGTATTTACATTATAAATGTGTTGAAATTACTTTGTTTCCTTGAATCAGAGTGATCATACTGGAGATGCAACTCATTCTCATAGATGGACATCTTTAGAATTGGTTAAAGGAACTTACACCACAGATGATTCTCCTAGTGACATAGCTGAAATCAGACTTGATAAAGTTGTGCCACTGAAGGTAAATAAAATAAAAGTGCATCTGTAGGTTTCGTAGAACTTCTTTAGATAATGAAATTGAAATGTTCAGTGTAAATTGTTTGGGGTTTTGTGTGCACATTCACAAGTTGATCTTCACATTTGTGCTTCATAAAGTCTCAGTTTCACCCTGTATATGAGAAGTTCTGAACCCTGTCAGCTAAATGAAATTAGATCCCAGTTTTTATAATTTCATAAGAAGATAGTAGTTGCTTAGTAGTTTTGGAATATTCTTGCATGTTCAACTTACTTTGTGCAACTTGGCAGTTAATTTTATTGGGTCCCTGCTTACTCTTAGAGCAATTAGTCGTAATTGCTTTAGTAGTAATGGACTTTTTAAGTTAAAGTCCATAGTTTGGGAACATGGAACAGCTTTGATTTTTGTTAAATGCTGGATATTTTTTCGTTTAATTTCATTTGTAGAGTGCTTTGAAGGACTTTTCAGACTCTCCAGTATTAATGTAAAATAATAATTTTCATATACCATTAAGCCTTTAGATACTTGTTTTTTACTGCATACTGTTTTTGGCTCTCCATTCTAAGGAAAACGTGAAATATGCAGTTCGTTTGAGGAATTATGGGAGCAGGACTGCCAATGGAGATGGTGGAATGACGACAGTTCAATGTCCAGATGGTGTAACGTTTACATTCAGTACATGTAGTCTGAGCAGTAATGGCACTAACCAAACACGAGGACAAATCCCACAGATTCTTTATTACAGGTTTGTGTGTTGCAATGATTGATTTCTAAGAAAAGTGAACAAAGCTATCACAGTGCTATTATATCACATCTGTTTTTAAGAAGCGATGGAAATAACTGCATCCAGAGTGTGTTTGTGATGCCTCTTCCAGTCTTCTTTTAGGTTCTGGTTTTTTGACTCGACAAATAATTTGATAGTTGACTTCTTACAAGATCCGTTGTTTACTACTTTAAAGCTCTAATGTGGGGAACTTGTAAGATACACTATTTCAATTTCTGCTTTTTCTGTATCATAAGAGATGTTTGAGAGATTACTCACTGGAATGTTTTATCTCTCTGATTTATTCAGTTCTTCAGCTTCCAAAAAATATTGCATCACATAGTGAAGCAAGGTCTATTTGTATAGGAGCTCTCTCCTCTGTTACTTAGAGTTCAAAGGTATGAAAAGAGAAATTGCAATTGCCCGAAGAAAATCAATTGAAACATCTGACTGTGCTTGTAGGGAAGCTTTACTTCAGCCTTTTAGGAAGGATGACAGTAGGAATTCACTTGTGGTAATGCTTTTGCAGAAAGCTTTGCTTTCATGTTTGAGGTGCTTACCCTGATTTGTATAGAGACACGATTTTCAAACTGGCAGTACAAAGCTGATCAACAGAAGATGGAAGGAATAAAAGGATCAATGAATAGTAATTTACTTTTGTATTTGATTGTGTGAGATGTACCTACCTAATAAAAGATCTAGAAGATACAAAATAATAATGCTACACCAACTCATGTATTTTAGGCTAACGAGCACATGAACACATTGCTCTTAAGAAGGTTTTAAATAAGCTAAAATATGGAGAAATAAAGTGGCCAGCAAGACTATAGTAATAATATATTTCAAGAGACAGGAGAGTTTTAACATGAGATTGTGCTCAAAGATCCAGCTTGTTAGTAAAAACAGTAATTGCTTATTAAAGAGTGGAATTGCAGTGGTGCAGATCATGATACTTTAATTGATTTAGTCTCTTGGAATCTTGGAATTTATTATGAAAAATCATAATTGGAAAGCATCATTATGTAAAAAGGATGAAAGAAGACAAGGAAAATGTCTATTTTTCACTCTTAGATTGTCTGCTTTTATACAGGCAAGAGAGAAAATTAAGGAGAAATAAATATTTATTTGATTTCAGAAACGTGAAGGACATAATTTCAGTAATGGGGGTTTCAAGGCATTCTAACTTAATGATAAATTAACACATGAAAAAACCCCAACTGAAGTCCTGTCTTCAGATCAGAACAGTCTCAAGGTTTTTTTGTTTCAACTGGCAGAATTTGAAAAAGCTTTTGAAAGACTGTAGTAGTACAAGTTGGAGCTGTTACAGAATAAATTGTGTTGAAAAAAAAATTGCAGCTGCTGACTGTCATCACAATGTCTTGTAGTTTGTGTGGACAAGATAAATTTAATGTTATCTGATGCATGACTATGGTTATGGACTTAGTTTGAGGACTCCTTGTTTGATATATAATCATTTGAAGTTTTGATTTGCCTATAGCAAAGAAACATGTTCAGTCAACTATTACAGAGCAGCTGGTAAAAGGCACACTACATTTTGTTTGGAGGATGCTCAAATACCAATAGAATTGTTTCTCATGCATATGCAAAGAAAGGCCACATACAGAAGTTAACACACTTTTGATAAGGGCAGAAAAGTTTTGGATGGATGTGTTGGAAAAGTACTCAGTTGCATTGTACCCACCATCATGGCTAAAAAATTCAAATGAAAAAAGGCTTAAGGCTGACAGCAAAGCTACAATTCTAGGACACATTAAAAAACCAAATAATCTTTTTGTAAGAGTGGTTAATTCTTACCGCAGAGGAGGAGAGGTTTTCTTGTTCACTGAACTGCTCACAGTAAAATTTTTGAATGTTCTGAGATGCTAGTCCTGAAATAATATTCTGGAATTAGGTTTTGAAGATTAGATCTTTCTGGATGAACGTAACATATACAAAAGAGAATGGGAGATTTTGTTTTACATGTTGACTAAGTGATTTTATTTCTCTACGCCAAGGCTTAATCACTATCATAGTGAAGGCTTGAATTAGATTATAATTGTCATTATTGACTGCTTTGGAGAAGCAAATCATACTACATCTTTTATATAATTTACTGAAATGGTTTTGTGCATAATGTTGTTTAGGAGAGCCCAATAATTTGACATACAGAGGGGATTTAAAAGAAAGAACTGTTTGTTGAGGGTAAGCCCAAGACCGTATGCCAAAGCCATAATTAATCTTTGAAATAAGAAGGGAGAATCTTTTTCTCTCTTATCAAAATGCGGAAATGTCCATTAACAAAATTTTACTTGTCTCTGTGATGCATTTAACCTTGCTCTGTTTTTACCAAGGCAGGCACCTGGCTTTGGAATAGCATAGCAATTAATACTTTTCTGTGGTTTAAAAGGCGTGTAGAGAAAATAAAGATTTCAGAGAAATGCTTTTTATGTTTTTTGCCAAATAAAGTTCTTGCAAAGGACTAACAGTGAGACATTCCTCCAAAATATCCTCCATGGTTTCTTTGTTTTCTTTATCACTTTATCATAAATTGTTTTGCTTATTCTATGCCAAAAATTAGTCAGTCATTTTTTTCAATGTGATTTTGTATTTGTGAACTTACTTTAACTTAATCCACCATTCAGGAGTGAGTATGATGGAGATCTGCAGTCACAGCTGTTGAACAAAGCTAATGAAGAAGACAAAAACTGTAGCAGGGCTCTTTCTGTCGTGAGTGCTGTTGTACGAGCAGCCAAAGACTTGTTGCACAGAGCTCTTGCTGTAGATGGTAAGGCTTGAGAGAATTTACTTACTTTTCAAAACTTTTTACTTTGCTAGCAAGACACCATAGTAGAATATCACCTGAATTCAAGAGCTGTGATATTTCTCTTTTGCTTTCCAAAGAATGTTTTTCTAAATTTTCATTCCTATAGGTATCAAACTTAGTAACTTTTATAGGTCATTGAGTATACTTGTGATATCATACCTTGTATAAATTTGCTCATCAATTTAGCAAGTGTCATATTAAAGCTGTAAGATTCTTGATTTACAAAAGATGTTCTATGATGGGTTAGTTGCAGATTTTTTGTATGTTTCACACAGAGTTTGTAATCAGCAGGACTGGTTAATGTAATTAATATATAAGCACTTAAACATCCCTTTTTGACAAATGTAGGTATTGGCCATTGTAGCCAAAACGTCCCGAGTATTACATAGTGCTATAAAAATTAATTTGAAGGGCTGGGAGGACTGCTGTACTAACTTTTGTACTGTAGAAAATATGAACACAGCTTCACAAAATGGCAAAGAATGCAATAAAATAATGCTCTAAGAGAAGGACATTTTTCAACAGAGAACTGTATAATAATAACATATTAATCTTGGGTGGACTTGACAGACTCAGAATTCAGCAGTCCCTAAATAATGAAAACAATTTGAAGTAAAAATAGTCTAGGAAATAGAATTTTAACTCATAAGGGGAAAACCAGAAAAATAAGATGTGCTTTGAACCATGGTATGTTTATTAATAATACCTCTGTTCTAATTATCTTTATTTAGCTGAAGACATTCCAGAATTACTCAGCTCTTCTAGTCTGTTTTCAATGCTGCTTCCCCTCATCATTGCCTACATAGGACCAGTAGCAGCAGCTATTCCCAAGGTATGCTCCTCAATGAGGAAATGTATGTATGTTAGGCAAGGAAAAGGTTTACTCTGAAAATGTGAACATTTTGATTTCTTAATATTTTCTAAATTAGTGGTTTATATTTGATAACATGACTCAATGAATTTTCCTGGAGTCACGAATTTTAAAAACACATAATGACCCTTTTTTTAAATTCAATTGAAAACATAATGAAAAAAAATACCTTAAGGTAGTGGAGAAATATGACAGGCTTTAATAGTAGGGAAAGATAAGGAATTAGAGTAATGTCATTTACAACTTACTGATGAACATTGGTGGGATGAAATGTTTTTTTATGTTATATAAATTCCATTTTTACAGTAAACAGCAAAAGCATTTGCTCATTAAATTAAGATTATTTCTGTCAACTTTAGAGATTGAAAGGTGTCAGCTATAAATCAAAGAACATTTCTTTTCCTGTGGCATGGCATTCTTTTATGTGCCTGGTCTGGGACACTCTTGAAATCTGTTATTAGATCTACAAATGTCAATAATCCTTAGCTAGTAGACACTATTGCCTTTTACTGCTTTTTCATGAGCTCTAAGCTGTTTTCTGACTTCTTTTAATGGGGGAGGAAAGAACTGACCACTTAAAATCTAGCTGACATGTCATGAAAGACAGTGTCAGATATAAGTTACCTTGTTTCTTCATTGAACTGGGATTTGAAACAATCGAGTGTTTTGCTTTAGAAGTGTTCCTCTGCTTAGAAAATGGCATGAAGATTACAGGGAACAATGCAATGCTTAAGGTTACATGCATTAAAATATGTTGAATATTTGAAAAAAAAATTAATATTCTTATCAAGGACAACTGAAATATGCCTTTAGTATGGTATTTGTCTTCTGTGAACTTGTGCTTACTGTTTGTTA
Source organism: Rhipidura dahli (assembly GCA_013399225.1). Taxonomy (NCBI): domain Eukaryota; kingdom Metazoa; phylum Chordata; class Aves; order Passeriformes; family Rhipiduridae; genus Rhipidura; species Rhipidura dahli. Next base: position 736,990 of record VXAC01001787.1, read on the forward strand.
ATGTTCAAGGTTTTAGTAGATACTATTTTAGGGAACGTATCTCACAGTTATCTACAGATTCTTGTTTCAGCTTTGGCAAGTCTCCAAGAGGAGATTAATGTACCAATGCTTTTTCTATCAGGATTGTGTAGATGCAGAATTGAAAAATGACTGAAGGAATTGTAGTTAGTGATAGTCTGAGAATGTTCAAACAACCATTGAAGAGAAATGGAAGTATTAGAGTATTGTTTTCACCAAGTTATAATACTCCATAATAATACATGTGGTGTTATGTTACAGGTTGCTGTTGAGGTCTTTGGCCTGGTACAACAGCTACTTCCTTCTGTGGCAGTTCTGAATCAGAAATATGCCCCTCCAGCTTTTAACCCAAACCAGTCTACAGACAGCACCACTGGAAACCAGCCAGAGCAAGGACTTTCAGCTTGTACTACCTCCAATCACTATGCTGTTGTAGAAAGTGATCATCCCTATAAACCTGCTTCTGTTACACACTATAAGGTGAGCACCATTTCTAAGTGCACATGCTGCTTCTTAAAAGCTTGACACATGAGTTTGCTTGAGTCACTATTTGCTATCTGAAAAATTGTCACCATGGATGATAATAAATGTGGTCCAATATAGGATATAGTTCCTTATATTATTGCTGTACTGTTTTCTGGACAAAACTTTCTACATCAAATATAGTGGAACCTAGTGAAGTTTTAACCACCTAGTTCAGGCATCTGCTCTAAGTCCTTAAACTTGCATAGTCTTAGATTTTTCTATTGTCATATACAATTTCTTTGCTCTAACTGTACAGACTGTAGAGGTTCAAAGTCTTTGTGTATACAGTATATAATCATAGATCAGACTTTCTTACCTTAATGCTAGAACAATGTTTTGTAAAAAATACCTAAAGTCAATTCTAGTCAAATTAACATCCAGAAGTAGCAAACCTATAACCAAGAGCGTGAACAGGACATTAATTATTGTTCCACTATTCCACTGCTTGTCCTGAGAGGTAGCAAAATATCCCCTATGGAAAATGTAGTTATCATGTGATCATCCTGATGCAATAATGCTTACTTTTGTACTAAAAGTTTATGGAGCATGTCTAAAAACTCGGGTTTAGTGGTTACTGCATTTGAATTTCTGTAGCTGTATGCTATTGAACTGCAGGCCAAATCCACAAGTGGGATTCAGCTGCTCTCTACTTTTCTGGGATTGCACAAAACAGATACTCTGTATGTTTGTTGAACTTTGAGTTTAGGAAAGGTGTATGAGAGTTCAATGTCTGTGGTTGTTTTGTTTAATGAACCTGTACAGAGTTCTTAAAAACAATCACAGGTGGTGTCAGTACAAATACTTAATTGCAATATTAAGTTATAATACAGGATTCTAATTGAGTAAAGTGTTTCAGGTGTACATGAATTTCAAAGAGTAAATCAGGTAAATTTTAATTTAAAGCATATCAAAACAATTGTGCAGAATTACATCATTAAATCACTTCTGTAGACTAAAGCAGAGTTAAGGCCAAATGGAAGGAAAGAAATAATTGTAAAAAAAACCCCAAGAACACCAAAAGCTTGGACATAATTAAACTATTACTTTGTTCTAGGTGACTTTTCCTGAGTGCGTCCGGTGGATAACAATAGAGTTTGACACTCAGTGTGGCACTGCTCAGTCTGAGGATGTTCTTCGTTTACTAATTCCTGTCAGAATTGCACAGAGCCTGGGATTTGGACCAAAGCATACTTCTGTTCATGAAAACCTTAATTCATGGATAGAACTGAAAAAGTTCTCTGGATCTTCAGGGTGGCCTACCATGGTATTAGTATTGCCAGGTAATACATAGATATGGACATAATTACTAGTAATGTGAGTTACTAAAATAATTAAAGTTTGATTTTTATGCAAAATTATCTTAGCAAACAAAGTTGAAGAAGGATCTTTATCCAAGCTGGGAAGTTGATTATGTTTATAGTAGGTATCTTGCTTGAAGTGTTGATATGCTCTTCTTCCCATGCTTTTAATTCACATTTTACATATAAAGGCTGGGTTTCATGTGTACTTATGTAAAAGAAACATGCAAAAAGAAGAGGAATATATTATTTGTTTAATTTATCCTTTTGCTTCTTTAAGGCAATGAAGCTCTTTTTTCTCTGGAGACTGCATCAGACTATGTGAAAGATGAAAAAGCTTGTTTTTATGGTTTCAAATGTTATGCAATTGGATATGAATTTAGTCCAGGATCTGATGAGGTAAGAAAAAAGTGAGATAGTTATAATTATTGTACCTAATAAATCTCTCCTATAAGGCTATTTTTTGAGGATAAAAATATTTGTATTTCCACTTACAACTAAGTGACACTGGCAAAATATTCTTAGATTAATTTTATAAAAGTTTTAACATTTTTTATTAAAGACATTATTCATTTGGAATGGCTTTTTGCTTGGTTTATGACAGTCTACAAATACATAGTGTGGTTTTATCTTGTATGTCAGTGGGATATAAGATTTCCTGAAATTCTCACCTACTTTTGCATCAGAGATCCAAAGGTTTGGGGCTTTCAGTGATTAGTATTTTCCTGTCACTTCCAATTGACTACATACTTAGATTATTTTTCCAGTGCTCACTTACACCAAAACTCTCAGACTCCTTGGAAATGCTGTGCACATTTAGGCTACCTCAGATTTTACCCAGTGGTCTCCTCATTTTGCCTTTAAGGACATGAGTCATTTCCACCACTGTTTATTGCAAAGGAAAGATTAAATTTCTTGTCCTCGACCCAGTGCTTTCTTTTGGCTTATTTTAAGCGATTAGTGAAAACACTTACTATGTTTTATAATAAATGCAAAAAAATGAGTCTTCCCTTATCCTTGGGAGTCTTTGGGCCTGTTGCTTCATGTGGACTTCACAAGGTCTGCATCTTGCTTACACTAAAACCCTCTCAGAAGACTTACCTCATCTTATTCCTGGATTTTACTAAAGGTGAATCAGGTCTTCAGGTTTTCAGAATGTCAAGTTCTTTGGAATTTCTTTACATATCAGATAGAAAACATATCATAAGATTATTAGCTGTAGTGGTCTCTCTGGCTTTCAGCAAAATCAGATTTATAATTCCGAAAGATCTAATTAATCTGTGTTTGAATAAAAATAACTTTTGCTTATCCAAAAAAACCCATGTAGATTGATATGTCCTTCATTTTTTTTAAAGCATTTAAAAACAAAGCTGCTGGCATGTTTTGAACACTCAGTGCTAAAACATGCTAGCCAATACCTTAAGTCTATCATCTAAAGAAAAGTTTTAAGTAATTGTTTTCAAATACCTTTTTATTCTAAAAATTTTGGTACACTGTCCTATGTCACAGCAAAACATAGCAGTAGCTGTATGACAAAAAATACATTGCTGAGAAGCTTTACACTAGGACACATATTTCTTAAGATAAAACATTGTCAGGGAAACATATTTATTGTCCTATTTTCTGAGGCACTGATTTTGTTTTAATTTTTTTTGATTTGAAGGGCATTATTCAGCTGGAGAAAGAACTGGCAAATTTAGGAGGATCATGTGCAGCAGCTTTGATGAAGAAAGATTTAGCGCTTCCTATTGGTAAGAGCATTCTTCCTTATTTCATTGTGGTCCATGTTTTCTGAATTAATAGTACATTTAAAGCTTATTGTTGCTTTTAGTTAGAGATAATACAAAATTGATTCTTCAAACTGAAGGAATCAAACAAGATAATAAAGTTGGTGGTATTTTCTGCTTAACTTTTCCCTTTGTGTGCATATGGGGAGGAGGGTCATTTAAATTTAAATGAACTCACCCCATCCACAGGTAGTGTATCAGTGTATGAACTGAGTCCCACAGTTTCCTTGTGGTACTTCATAAATGTGCAGGTATTATCTTTGTATTTCTCTTTTACTGTTTTTTCTCTCCTCACTCCACACCTCTCTGAATAAAAAAATTCCTGCAACATTGAATTGCTGGTTTAAAATTGAAAGTGACCATATCATCTGTAGACCTTATAGCTAAAAATATTTATACTATAGGTTTTTTTACAATTAGAAATCATATATTTTTACAGCAGATGCAGTAAATAAGGGTTTATAGTAACCCAGTTGCAATTTAAAAAGTAAGGAAAAATGAGTTTATGAAAATTAATGGATATGGAGATTGAATTAGAACTTCTAATGATGCAGCCATATTATGTGTTATATAATTTCTCTTAAATGGCATCTGTATATAGGAAAAACAGGCTCAATATATAATATGATATCTTTTTGATGGTTTTAGTTTAGGACCAGAAATGAGAGCTCAGATATTGTTACACTGGAAGCATAGATTAACGAGCAGGAGAGCACTGGTCAGTGTGGAGTTACAATCACAAAACCTAGTTCGTATTTTTTAACCCAATATTTTGCTTGTGTATTTGGATTATTTACAAATTTTACTTAATGTTGTAAGGAGGTACCTCAGTTGCACTGATACATCTGTATTTCACTCTCCAAAGTACAGGCAATTTGGCAGGTTGAATAGTGCCCTCATCTGTTACCCCCCAAACTCCTTAGTTTTGCTGACTTTCATAACACCCATTTATCTTCCTGTTCTATGCACCAACAACAAAAAGATGAAATTGAAATCCTTCTGTCTTAATCTCCCATATTTTATAATACTTTGTACTTCTCTCTAGGGAGCTTTTTTTACTTGTTCTGTTTAAATGCCTAAAACAAGAAGGGGAAGTAGGCAACACATAGATTGACTTTATGCTATCATATGGAAATTTGAAGCAAAATGTGCAGTTACCTTCTTTGAGAGTTACACCCAAATACTGTTTGAGTTACCACATTCAAAAGGTTGTTCTTAGTTCTTGCCAGTTCAAGACTGAAATTTAAGATACTTCTTCCCAAGATAGAGAGCTGGTCTATGACCAAGATGAGACTTAAATAGCAGTGTAAAATTGGTTGATGTATTTAACATTATTACTTTCTTAATTATATCAAATTTGGTGGATTTCTGACGGCCGTTTTTAGATGTCTTTATTTTTTTGAATTTTAAAAATGCCTTGGGACTTGATTTTTCTTGTTTCTCTTTCTTCTGTCTAGTAGAATTGCCTGACATGTTTTTAGAAGAGAGTAGAAATATGGTAACCTTATCTGTTTTACTCTTCTGCTAAAAGACTGTATTTGGCAATTCTGGTCACCCTGGAATCAGGCTTTCGAGTTGTATTTGTGAGAAAGAAATATTGCATAATAATATGTATTTGAGCTTTGTGTTTTAGGAAGAATCATAATTTACAAAACTGTACAGAGTTTATCAGGTTTTCAAATAATTTTACAAAGGTAAGCTCTTAAAATGGAGCAGCTGTTGCATACTTATAGATACTGCTTCCCAGAAACCATCTTGACCTCCCAAAATCCTTCTGAAAGTATCTAGCCACATCCAGAAACTTGCCATACATACTTTCTTGGAGATAAGAAAATAAGCAGGAAAATTTTGTTCTATGTAACTCACGTTGTTCATTTGTGTGTGCACTGAACTACACAATACTGCCTGTTTACTATGTTATTTGAAAATACTAATATTTCAGCTGCTGCTTGAACAGTATGACACATCATTATGCAAACTTGAAATTTGTAATATAAAAGACTTTGCAAAACAGAAATAAATTTCATGGTCTATAATATGTAGATAAGTGTCAATATAACTGTCACATTTTTCCAGCAGGTAGTGAGTTTGAAGAGGATCTTGAGATACTTGAAGAGGCTGCCTTACAGGTACGCTGCAATGTACTTAAGCACATCATTGCATTGAAACCTTTTGACTTCTACAGAAAATAAATTGTAAGGTTTTTATAACAGAATGGAATCCAGCTTGTTGTGAAACAGTTTAAGAAAATCATGCAGAATTTTAGTATTTACATTAAATCATATTTTATAATGAATGTGCTTGGAAAAGCATGCATACAGTGTCACATAGAATGTTAGATGACCAAGTATTTCAATATCTGTTTGGCTGAAATTGCACTATTTAGCAAGTTTTAAATGTTACCAAAATCAGTCTTTTACCTGTCTTTGTAAACAGAGAAATAAAATAACTTTTTCAGCTGAGCAGTGATGTTGATCAAGTCACAAATAATGTGATAGAAGGTGTTCTGGCTTGCTCATGGCCTTTTGCTGAGTGCAGTGGGAGCTAATGATGAATCTCCCTCAACTCAAGGTCATTTAATCTCTTTTGGCATAAATTATTGTTTAATAGACTGAGATGACTTTTCTTAAAGCTTTTATCAAGGTAAAGTTTATTCTTCTCCTTGAATGGTTTTCAGTGCCCAAAATGTCCATCCCAATTGTTGTGTTTTGGGAAAGTGTCAACATATTACTGAAAAGCTGTTCTATGTCTCTCTCTTTTTACCCACAACCTCTGCCAAAAAAAAAAAAAAAAAAAGGTGTGCAAATCTCACTCAGGCATTCTTGGGAAAGGCTTGGCACTATCTCACTCACCAACCATTTTGGAAGCTCTCGAAGGAAGTCTTCCACTGCAGGTACAAAGCAACGAGCAGTCGTTTCTGGAGGATTTCATTGCTTGCGTACCAGGATCAAGTGGTGGGCGACTTGCAAGGTAAAACTGCACTGTTGCTTGTCTGTTTAACTGGCTACAGAACTGTCATTATTGTTTTAAATATTAGTTAAATAAAACTATTTGGCTATACTGTTTCCATTAATACATTAGTTAAAAACACATAAGCATTCAGATGTTCTGTGTCCTTTCTTAGTTCTGTGTCACACTTGTACAGAGTAAGAACTTATCTTTTGGGGGCTACAAGAGATTTTAATGTTTGGTGGTTTTCTTTGCTGTAGGTGGCTTCAGCCAGATTCATATGCTGATCCTCAAAAAACATCATTGATACTGAATAAGGATGACATTCGATGTGGTTGGCCAACTGTTATTACAGTACAAACAAAGGACCAGTATGGGGATGTTGTTCATGTTCCTAATATGAAGGTAATTATTGTAATCTTGGCTGTTCTGCTTCATTTTGCTGTCTTTTAGGTTTTATTGTAAGTATTTCACAGAATACTCTTGTACAGGACAGAAAATGGCGTTCATAAATTCATTGTAGTCAGATTTTCTTACCTCTAAATCCACAAAACTACCAAATTCTGTATTATGCCAGCACTATTTCAAGCAATTCAGAACTTGTCTATAATGAACTACACATGTGTAGTTGCATAAATAATCAGTCATAAGTGAGGTTTGATGGTGATGATGTGTTAAGCTAACAAGAATCCATTTTTTAATTTGTGAGCCAGGTAAGAGTATTGTAAACCATAGACTTTGTGATGATGGAAAAAAAGAATCAGAAGCACATTGATGCGCCACCTTAGAGTTGCTTTATTTTAGACTAGAACAATACCTTTTTCTGTTTCTAATATTTGGAAGTTCCTGTAGTCCTTGCAATTAATAAGAATAACTGGCAAGGACTGGTGTTCCTGTGTTTGCTTCACCTTTTTTAGTTAACCACTGTTTTTCAGTACTGGAAAGGAGGTGTTCTTGACAGCCTCAGGTAGAGTTAGAAGAACTATGCACATTTTGGGATAAAAATTATGTGTAATGAATAAGAGTGGGCTGCTTGATTTGAAGTAGTAAAGCAATGCAAACAAAACAAACACAAAATGGTTTTCATGGAGTTCTAATAAATTAGGCTACTTCTGTGTTTTAAAGCCCACTACTACTGTGGAGTAGTTGGTTTTGTTCAAGCCCAAATGTAGATAAAATACCTTTTACAAAGGCCTGATTCCTGTGATAAAAGCTCTCAAATCTATTCTTTGTATGTGATGTAATAATTGAGAGTTTTCTTACAGTGAGCTGTAAAACTAATAATGAACAGCAGTTCTAAAACAGTGACACAAGAATCAGCTTAGTCACAAACACTGCTTGAGTGAAAGTTGTATGATTACTGACTTAAATTAGTGACAGAACAAGTAGAAAACTTAGTGATTGTACCCCATCAATCAGGAAGTGAATATGTCAAAATATTTTCGAAATTATTGCTGGTTGTATTATTTAATTACTGTTCACAAATGTATTGAAGTGACAAAAATCTTAATTTATCATTCCTCTGGACTTATTCAGTGTGCAATGCAATGATATAATTTTGGGTAAATTAAGTCAAATTTTGCTAAAACAGTGTTTGAACACTGCAGTATTTAAACATCTTTATTGCAGATTTAGGGTGAGTAACACATAAACTTATTTTTCGGGTAGTTTGTCTGTCAGAAAACTGTGTGCAGCTGTTACCTGCCCTAATGGAGATCTGTGGTAACTCTGGGGGAAAGTCAGTTAAAACACACACTGAAGAGCACAATATAAACATACAGTGCTGGTGTGAGGTGACAGAGCCAGCCAGGATCCAATCTGGCTGTTGCTGATCCAGATCTAGTGGCCGTGATGATTCACTCTGAAATCTGTGCACTCACTTGGAAGGCTCTCTTTCTACTTCATTGCACTTTTCTGTTGTGGGAAAACTTCCCTAGGCATACTAGACTGCCTGCTGCTTCCCAGGGAGTGCTCTGGGACTGGCAGAACTGACACCAGCCCGTGCCGATGGTGTGCCAAGTCAGCAGGGTGCTTCCCCCCTGTAGATTGGCATCTTTCTGAGATGCTGTGCTTGGCTTGGCAGATTAAGTGTAGATACATTGGGTTTTGACACAGCTGGATTTACAGTGCACTTTGTCACTGTACTGCATCAAATTTAAAAGAATGTGTGTGTGTTTTCTCACTAAACCACGTTCCCTCTTCCACATCTTATTACAGGTAGAAGTCAAAGCTATTCCTGTTTCTCAGAAAAAAACATCTTTGCAACAAGAACAAGTTAAAAAAGTGCAGCGGATACCAGGGAGTCCTGCAACTGCTGTTTCCCCCAGCAGTGATATGACCTTTGGAGGACTTCCTTCACCAAAGCTTGATTCCTCCTATGAGCCAATGATAGTAAAAGAAGCTCGGTATATTGCTATTACAATGATGAAGGTAAGTTAACTGCAATTTTAGCAATATAATTATGGAATTCAGCATTCAAAGTGTGTAAAGGTATGCAACAGAGAAGGAAAAATATATATTTACTTTTGGTCACAATCTGAAAATATATTCAGTGCAAATTACTTTGATTATATATTAGTTCAGCAGTAAACGAAATACATCAAAAGGGCCAATTGCTTTAACTCTAAAGCAGTTAGACTGGATTAGCATAAAAAAAGAAAAATTGTCTTTGATTTTGGTAAGACAGATTAACACTTTAGTCTGAGTCACTCAGGAGAAGTAAAAACAGATATTGAAATGGTGAAGGGAAGTCAAACCAGTATATTTATATGGAGTTGGAGTGTTACAGTGAATACATATTTAAAACTAGAACAGGTGAGCATAGGAAAAGATAAGAGCTCAGTATAGTAAAAAAGGTCGTACAAAGGATTTATTTATCAATGCATATGTATTAAGCAGCATCTGATGAAATGAGCCACTGTTAAATGGATCACCTCAGACGCTTTTCCAGGAACAGCTTTTAAAGACGTGAAAACTGAGCAGCTAGTATTGATTTGATTGAGTGTATTATAGCACATGCAATCAATTTACATATGTGTACCACACTGACCCAGTTAAGAGATGTGACATGATGTGTGCAACTAACAGTTGTACAGCTTAATGAGACAGGATTAGCCAGGAGAGTAGAGAAGGATAATACTTAGTATAATCAGTATGGATTTGTTGGGAGAGCAGACCCAACAACCTAGCACCTTTCAGAGAGTACAGGGGTTTTTTTTTGCCAAGGATAGTGCTGCAGTACCTATGTGTAAATAGCACAACTGGGTACTGAATAGTGTCTTAAAAGATCAATCAAAGAACTATTAAATCAGTGTATTGTACAACAAATGGTTTAAGAACTTGCTAAATCATGTGCATATCAAGGTGTGATTTTGGCTTTTTTATTTGAGCTACTGCAAACATCACTTCTTGGTTTGATGCTGCTTGCTTCTTTTAAAAGTGACTTGAGGGGAGGCAGAAATACACTATTTATTCCAAGTTAGGACTTAGATTATATTTCTGATAGCCATTGTCCACAGATACCTGCTGCTTCTTTTCCAGTGACAGGTGTCAAATCTGCTCACACAACTCCTGAGTGGTTTATTCTGTAATGCATGAGATGCTCTGGGGTAGGTGATGGTGGTGCAAGGGTAGGGTGTTCAAAAACTCTTTTGTAGATTTGATGGAGTGAGGAATGCTTAATATCAGCTAGTTAATATGTAATCATTTTTTAATTGAAATGATGGTAAGGGAAAATGAAAATGGAAGGATTCATTTAAAAAGCTCCTAGTAGATAATAACAAGATGAATCTTCATAAAGATAAAAGTAAAAAGACACCAAGGTTAAATTAAAAAAGCATCTCTCTTGTTGCAACATTCTTGATTTCCATATTTAGTGCTTTTCCAGTGAGTCTTACCAAGGCTTCTTTCAAGTCAAGTCCTTTCCACCCAAAACTTTGTGAATTCAAGACATTGTACTGTTCTATTTCCCTGCTTGCATTATTAAGAACACTCATTTCAATGTAAAATGCAAATGTCCCCTGATACTTTCATTTCATACAGGCCTGCACATTGCATCAGTACTTGATACAAACAACTATTATTAGAAAATCTAGTTTTCCACTTCATAAAAATATTTAAAATAAATTATTGGGAGACTGATACCCAAAACCGCTGTCCTTATATAGGGACCCAAAATGTCTGATCTGCATATATGTCCAAATATTCTTACCACCTTTTGTTGGTTTTGACTTAACAGGGGATCTGGTAACTCAGCAGCTATTGCAGCCCAGCGAGATTCTTGCTGAGGGACTTTGTGCACTTCTAGGATTACCACTGCTTACTTAAGGGGCTTTTCAGAGCACTGATTTCACCAGACACTGTGGAAGTGAACCAGGTCTTTTTTGCAGTCAAAATCAATGGAAGTATCACCTCAGTGTTGTGGAAATTTCATCTTCACTTGGAGTTTAAATAAAAAGGATCTGAAATTTCATTGATAAATCCCCTTGGCTAGTTTGCAGGTTTGACCTGCAAAGTATTTGTTTTCTTATCTTCACATGGTCTTCAGTGCACTGCCTGGGTTCAAAAGGGTTTTGTACAAGTCAGATTTGAAGAGATTCAAAGACTTAACAAGGTTTTTTTTAGCAGTAACAGTCTTTCTTATCTAAATAATGGCTGTTTAATGAGACAGTGAAGATACCCTTTCATGTGTGCAAATATATTTCTGTGTTTTGAAATTTGTTTCTGATTCCCTGATCAATGCTTCTGGGATGTGTAAAGTTTGATGTGTTCTTTAAGAAAATGTTGTGCTTTCTTTTATTCAAGACAGTGATATAACTGGTAACTGTTGGTTTTATGTTTGAATTTAATCTGCTTATAGGCATATGAAAATTATTCTTTTGAAGAACTACGCTTTGCTTCACCAACACCAAAGAGGTAAACGTTAAAAAATTTCTTTTAGATAGGGACTTAAATTAATGTGTCTTGACACTTGTACTTAGACCCAGGCTCCCAAGTGTGACTGACAGGTAATCATGTCTGAAGGTGGAAACACAAGTGTCAAGTATTATGTTTTCTTACATGCAGCATTTTTATTTAAAATCTTTTTCTTAATTGTTCTAATTTGTTTCCTTATTTGTATTAGCTACTCTCTGTGTTCTTTTATCATTTGTTATAAATAAATGTGGCATAGAGGATTATATTTTCATAGGAAATAATAGGAGGTTAGTGTCCTGGAAAGGGAAAAGTTGTATTTACATGATCTGCTGGAAAAAAGAGTAGTTTCCAAAGTAAACATTATACTAATTGTTATATAAATATGATATATATGATGTCCAAGAAGACAGTAACTGTTTAATGATTTTAATTTTTTTGTTTATGCCTAGACCCAGTGAAAACATGTTGATCAGAGTCAATAATGATGGTACATACTGTGCAAACTGGACTCCTGGAGCTGTTGGTCTCTATACCATTCATGTTACTATAGATGGCATTGAAATAGGTACTTAATTTTCACTATATTGAAGCATAAAATTCTATTATATCCACTTTGTATACTGACACATTTATGTCTTGGTGCTCATAAGATTTAGTGTTACTGCTTATAGCAAAACTTAGCAGCCAGGTTTTCCTTCAGAAGCCTTCCAGGTAAAACACTCCTTTTTCAGAAGAAAAAAGCACCACACACAGTCTCACATGGAAATGGGAATATATGTAGCAAATCGTGTATTTAAAATGTGGTTAGACTACCAGATTAACAGAGTTTCCTATTCTCAACTCTCAGTTTTGAAAGGAGAATGTCTTGTTTCAGCTGAGAGTGACAGAGAAGTGTAATTAAAGGGGAAAAAAACCCAGCCCAACACTGAAGAGCTTAAGGAAAGGCGAAATTGTTCCTGATGGTGATGAAATATATACTGCCATTTTTTCTGCAAAATGGAGACGATATGGTCTTAAATAAGACTCTACCTGAACTCTTAATTATGTGTACTAATTTTTAAATGCTTGTGGTTCATTTCTTGCTGAAAAACTTTTAGTTATCTTGCCAGTCTTGGGGACTGCATTATAAAATACTATAGCTTGTGGTGGAAAGAGTACCCTTCCAAAAATCACTCTGTATCTTGAAGGCTCTCATGTTAGCCTTACTGGTGATATGGTGAAGGTGGTAGTAGAAACACTGAAAGTGTTGTAGCTGGACCCACATCAGATAAGAGGGGTTGTATGAGTTCACGAGTACCAGCAGTTCCTCCTTCCCATTACTGTCCAGCACCTTTAGTAAACAGCACATTGTGGTTCTCTTAAGTACAAGTACATATATTTCACATAGAAATGGAATGGGATTTAATTTTGTGTTAACTACAGAAGATATATAAAATATTATTAATGGTTCTCAGTTCCTCAGACTGGAACATTTGCTTTCATAGGAGCCTGCAGTGCACTCAGTTGTATTTTTTTAAGTACTGTTAATAGTTTCTCTTTGTTGCAAACCTTTTATATTCTTGTGGTTTGTAGATTCCTTCTGTTACTGCTGTGCTTGTTTAAAGAAACAAAAAGGTTTATTGCTAGGTCTGGATGCTTCAAGATGTTGTTCTTCAGAGGATCACTCTAAAATGAAGCATTGTTTGCTGAGGCAATTTCAAGGTTATCACTCAGGGTTATATTCATCTATTACTTAAATTTTTGTGTCTTTCTTCACATGTATTTACATGTATTTTTCTTCACAAACAAGACTATCACTTTCCAGTGCCTTCAGATTTTATAACAGCATTGGTAATTAAAGATGCCAATTTTTTACATTATAGGCCTTTTCTGGTTGTATAAGGTGGTTTTTCAGGTTCTTATATCTGTGTCTCTATGTACTACATAAGCAACTGCTTCTCCAGAAGCTTTCACTTGCACCTCTCAAACATTACCCATTCCTTAACCCATAACACTACAGACACTATTAGGACACAGAATTACCTGGTAGTGCTTTGTACATACACTGTGACAGATAACTAATAACAGCATGAAACTACGTCTCTGTAAATTTCCACTTATGAAAATAGAAATGTTCAAAAATTAATACTTTGCACCATGAAGCAACTGCAAGTGTTGATTTTGGCAGACAGATGAGTGGTTATTTTGTTTACTCTGAGTTGTAGCACAGATAAACTGTAGTTACTGTTTAACTGAAATAGCCCCTTATATTTATTTTTTTTCAACTTAGTCTTTGTTTGCTTATAGATGCTGGACTAGAAGTGAAAGTAAAAGATCCTCCCAAAGGAATGATACCTCCTGGAACCCAACTTATTAAACCAAAAGCAGAGCCTCAGCCAAACAAGGTTTGGAGATTTGAAAAAAACCCCAAAACAGATAGTTATATTTGGGTGGGATTTTATTATTGTTTAATATATATTTTATCATATAGTAATGCTGCAGACTTAAGGATATTTGCAGATCACTTTAATGGGCTGAACAGAACAAAATTAATATACTGGATAAAATGAAAAAAATTAATTCCATTGTCTTTCTGTATATAAATTCATAAAACTTTTAGGCAGTTTCTACAGAAACTGCCTTTACCTTGGCTTGTCACACAAACATAGCAAAGCTATTATGAAAGCCACAGACAAAATTTTGCACTATTATTAGTTCTTTTTCTTTGTATAGTGTACTCTGAAATTATTTGTGCACAAAATTTTACAAAGATTTTGTTTGTTTTGTCATAAGCATCCTTCAGTCAGTGTAAAATCCATAACCAGTTTTTTTAGTGATATTTTCCTTTCTTAGAATGGCATGATTATGTTTTTTTTAAGATATCCTTTCTCTAGCTTTTGACATCCCCGTTTCACCCTGAAGCACTAAAGTAGACACAAATAAAGCAAGTAAGCTGAAATGGGTAGCAGTGGTATAAGGAAAATGCCCAGATGAGGGAACTACCTTGCACTTCCACTTAGTTGCAAAGGAAGGGATATTAAATGAGGTGCTGATTTTTTTTTTTTTTTGTGGTATAAACCTGTATTAAAAGATGTGGGATTCTGGAATACCACACGGTTGTCTTTCCCTGTTTTGTTTCATTTGGGAAGGTGGTTAAAAAATACATGCTTACAGAAAGGGTTGGGTTTTTGACAACTTCTTAACCTATGCAATTCATACTGATTTCTTTTTTTTCTAGATTTCAGGATAATCCAGAGACAATAACTTTTTTGTATAGTTCCCCAGTCTTTAAAATGCATCCAGCATCTGCTTCTAGCACTAAAAATAATAAATTTGCTTTTAGTTTCAATGCAATAGTTTATCCCCCACTTGGTCTCTTTTGTTTTCTTCCCAAAAAGCTTCTTTTAGACTTTCTGCCTTATTTTGGAAGGAAGACTTCCTGGTTAGTTCATTATCTTAATTAATTAGAACTCCCAGTTCTACTGAGGGAGATTTATCTCATGCAAGTTAATGGTACCTCCACCCAACCTGATCATCATATGTGTTCTTTTGCTGTCCCCAAGTTGAAAGAATCTAGTTTGGTGTAAGATAAATTACTGAACAGAAGTTCTGTTTTTCTTTTCAATTATTAACAGTGGAAATTAGGGTGACTTGTTCATACATGATAACTCTGTGTTGTCAAGGAACAGTCTTCATGACAGTTAAAAGTACTTGACAAAAGTCAGTCTTCTGGCATTCTGAGATGCGATGCAGTGTTTAATCCTCTCCCTGTGTTGTTCTACTTGCATGTCTCATTTCTTGTTCCAAGTTGTAGTCTCTGAAAAAGGAGCCATCTTTGTCCCATACATAGTATCTGTAGAACCTGCTGAAAAGTTAAACTAGACCTTTCATGGTAAATCATGTAATGAGTTATCTTTCTTCTGTGTCATAACAAATCACATAACAAATCAGGATAATGCTTTGTGTATCAACAGCAGTATTGTAAGTAATACAGGAAGGTAATAATTGTACTGTGCTCCATTTTTCTGAAGTTAAGAATACAGATTAGACATGTATCAGTCAGAGACAGTCCAATATACCAAATCATGGTTTGCTGGGAAAAAGGGCTTAGTTGAGTTCTAAATGCTTCTTCGTCATCTTTGTCAGCCTGAAATTTCAGGTAGTTATAACCAAAGGACACTAACAGTGCATTCTTAGTGGTGACCTGTTCTCAACTAGAAACACCAGAGTGTTTCCATTAAGGCACTGGAACATTCCAGTTTGGTAGCCAAACCTTACTTGAATTGCAAGTTGAAAATGGGTACTGTGTTAGGATTTTATATGTGTATTCTTTATTTTCTGTTATTTGAAGCCAGATGAAAAATCTGAAGGAGACAATGATAGTGATCTGTATTCAACTTGGGGTATTTGACACATAAGAATTGCTGCCTCCTTATTAGCTGCAAAGCTTAAATTAACTAATTTACAGGAAACTTTATTCCACATTCTATTAAGGACAACGGGATTTTTCAGGCTATGTAATGTAGCTTGAAATGTATGTAGGGTAGTTGGAATCAACTAGAAGAAAACAGTCCTAATTTAGCTGAATTTGAAGGTGCAAGACTGCTACCAGAATGATTGGTCATTAACATGTTTTGATGGTTTCTACTGTCCTGACACAATAAGTAGCTAGCATTGATTGCAAAACCAAAAAACAACCATCAAACCCAAAAGCTCTGGGCTGGCAGTGGTTTTTTCATCCCTTCGTAGAAGGTCAGCCTCCCTGTTAAGGTTGCTTTATCCTGTACAACACCCCTTTGCGTTGTGTGAGGTGTACCTCTTTGCAGATCTGTCAGATAAGAAAGCACAGCAGCACAGCTCTTCAAAACTGTTGTGCACTGCAGGGGTGATGTACATCCTAATTGCTAAGCCCTTCTGCCTTAGTCACTTCTTTAGGTGGAATCCAGCTTGTATATGTTCTGTGGAAGAAGTGGTTACGAAGGTGGTGCAGGACAGAGTTAAAAACCTTTGTGCTATACAGAAATATTCCAAGTAAAGAGTTGCTGTATCAGAAAGAAGCCACAGACAATAAAGTTTTCTGTCATGGTCAGAAATGAGCATAAGAGAACTCCTAATCTGTTTTTTTATTGTATTGTCTGTCAGTGGATCTGATCCTTAAGCAGTTTCTAGTTACAGGTTGAAGTGTTTTATTAACTGGTTGGGTTAGTTGTTGCAAAAGGGAAAAAGGCTCTTTCCAGGCCTGTGCATACTCAGAATCTTGAGTGTGAGTTTTTCCTCTGAATTAAAGGTTTTAATCCAAGTTCTAGCAAACTGCCATAATCATTTTCTGAAGTAACGTGGTGCATGGCCCCCTAATTTCCAAGACTTTGTTTTTGGCTTGTCTGTGTTCAGAATGCTGTCAGCAGTTATTCAGCTTTATACTTATACAAGGACCTTGAAAGTCTTTGTTTTGTCTTGTGCAGGAATTTAAGTATTATGAGTAAAAGGACTGCAAATAAGCAAAACCTTGCATATTTTGGAGTAATTTATGTGTGAAGTCCTTTACATGCTTCTGGTATAGGGGTTTTGTATTTTGTTTTTTAAATTAGCCTCAGTGTAAATACAATTTCTTAAAAAATTTCTTTAGTAAAAAAAGATTCATGCACTTAGCTGTTACCTTTCATTCTGTGTCACTGAGTTTATTCCTTACTTATCATTTTGTGCTTTATGTTAAGTTATAGATTAAATCCATACTTCCATTGATACTTTTATCACTTTTACCTGTGGAGTTTGAAAATAATCTTCCAAGAAAATGGTTTTATACAATAGGCATAGAATGTATGCATCTCTGGTTTTAAGAGACTAATAGGATGGCTTACATTTGTTCTCTATGGGACAGGTGCCTGATAATGTTTGAATGGTAAAAAAAGTGACAGTGAATAACAAGTGGGAGATTTTGGGGTGCTGTAGTAAGTCCAATGAATAGCAAGGAGCCTCTGCTCTAACATTCCTGTGAAAAAAAGAGAAACTATTGAAATAGCTATTTGAAAGATAAAGAAGTAGAAAAATAATTTTATTTTAAAATGGCTAGTTAAACTTTAGCTAAGGAAAATATACAAATTTTGGTCAAAAGGCTGACTGAAGAGAATACTACTGTAGTACAACTAAGAAATGGTAATCCCCAACTGGTAAGTTAGGAGAAGTAATAAATTTGAAAATGCAAATCGCGTGAAATTTTCAGCAGTGAATAAAATGTGTGTATTTAAAAAAATCAGAAGCTTGTAGTGATTATTGTAGGATATAACAGAAATATTTCCGAGTCAATGCATGCTGACATTATGGTTTTTTGGACCATTATAGTTTTATTGATTACAGTAAAAATACACACAGCAGCCATGGGAAACTAGCAACAAACTGTAACTCTTAAGACTGCTGTCTTGTCACTGGCATTTCAGAATCTGTTAAACCTATTTCTTTTTACTCTGAGAGCTCTGTTCCAATTTTTTTTCTTCCTTACTGTCTTTCTTTGCTTCTCTTAGGTTCGCAAATTTGTGGCCAAGGACAGTGCAGGGCTTCGTATCCGTAGCCACCCTTCCCTTCAGAGTGAGCAAATAGGCATAGTGAAAGTCAATGGATCCATCACTTTCATTGACGAGGTAATCAATAAGACATTTCTGTTGAAAATTGGGCTAAGATGTAAAGGTAACTCATGCAAATAATGGGGTTTTTTCCATGTTTATATGTTGACATATACAACGTAAGACCATAAATTGCAAAAATCTAAATTTACTAATTTAGTTTTTCAAGCTGTCATTTCCTTTTAATTTACTTACTTCAAAACCTCTGTAACAAACCTTTGAAACTGATACAAGGAAAGAAAATTCCTAGAGTTCATCTTACAATACTACTTCTTTAAGATTTAGCTTTTCACTACTTACTATTTCAACTCTGCACAAAAATTCAGATGTAGCTGTTCTTTTCGTTGCATCTTTCACTTACAGTTCTGAAAGATCACTACTAGTGTGTTAGACTACTATGCATATATTTTTCCCACAATATAACTTCATAAACAAGAAATATTTTGCAATTAACTAAGTCATACCAGCAAAAGAAAAGGGAAAAACAGGAAGTGGGGAATTTATGAAGCTTATGAAGGCTTGACTTTCTTTCCTCTTTTATTTCAAAGCAATTCTTATTACTGCATGATCGATTCAAATTTATCTTCACGGCTTGACTTATAAAGATATGCTTCCCATTGCTGTGGCATTCTGATTTTGTCAGTATTCCTCTTTACCTCTACTTACATTGTATCAGCATTGTAAGGATCATTGCTTCTTTGCTGCTATTGTCTGCCTGAATTCTGTTAATCCTTGCTAGCTACAGAACAGTTACAGGAGGGCATGGCTCGTTCTTGTTGCTTGTTTCCCATAGATCCACAATGATGATGGTGTTTGGCTGAGGCTGAACGATGAAACAATAAAGAAGTATGTTCCTAACATGAATGGTTACACTGAAGCCTGGTGTCTGTCTTTTAACCAACATCTTGGCAAGAGCCTTCTGGTACCTGTTGACGTAAGTAAAAGGTGCCTTTGAAAAATATCCAAAAGTACACTCTATCCTCATTACAAGACTTTCTTTAATTAAGGCTGCAAAAAGTCCTGAGGTAAACAATATTTTAATTATCAAATACATTTTACATGTTTGCATTTTGGAGGGCTGTTGTGTAATGAGGGTGGAGTGTAGAAAGGTATGAGGCTTTTTATGTTGAAGCCTGTTCTCCTAGAAGAGAATCAGGTGCAGGGACTGATAACAAAAGCGGAACAGTATTAGATTGTGGTCTGCACCAGGTGTTTCTTATGTTGGATAGCATTGTCTGTGAAGTGGTCCACTGGTGCCTTGGTTTCAGAAGAGGCTTGCAGCCATCAGTGAATCAATGTAATTGATGCATTTAAAAAAAAAAAACCAACCAACAGAACAAGCAAAAAGTTCTTTAGGTTCTGGGTTTTGTGGATTTTTTTTGTGAATTTTACACCTGAATCCTTAAGTTATGACTTAATTAGCCTATCAAAGAATCTCAGAGCTTCAAGACAAGTATTGAATTTATAGTAAGAGTAAACAGAATTTAATTGAATAACATTAATGGTGATCATTATCACTACAGTTTAAAGATTAAATGTTTTCTGGAAACCAGATATACTTTTTTGAAAAATGTAAAAGATAAAAAGGAAAAACTATATTAGCCAAACCTGTGTTTCTCAAAAATTCATCTAAGTGCAGACCTTTCTGGCTCATCTGTTTTCATGCATTCCCCAAAGAGGACAGTACCTTGTTTTCTTCTGGGCAATATGTGAGAAGCAGATCTAATTGCAAGTACTGCTATTTAGATTTGATTTGTCATCTTATCTGAGTGAGCTGCTGCTGCAGCTGAAGCTAGTTGGGAAATATTTCATTAAATTAAACACCTGCAACCAGTAATATCATGCTGTTCACATTTTTTGGTTATAGAAGAAATGAGATATTCCCAGTTCCAGTGAAATTGAGCTGTTTGCTAGTAGCTAAATCTGGAAGTTCATAATTTCCTATGGCTGTTCTGACAAACACTGTTATATGATGTGAATAGCTCTTGTCTACAAATAATTTGTTGATATATTTATATTTGTAGCTTTCTTTCAATAGAATCCTTGTCTAGGAAATTATTTTTATTTTACATTTGGGAAGCAAATTATTTCTGTACGCAGAAATCAGTCACTCAAATATGCCTGTCATCATACTGGTTTCCTAGTCTGTTGTAGAATATATGAAAACATGGAAAAAATTAGACTTTGTTTAAAATCTTGCCTGTATTTTTTGCCTTAGAAATTGGTAGCCATTAGAAAATTGCTGTATTACACTTCCATAAAATATTAATGTTTCTGTGCAGTAGTTGAATTTTACCAGTTCACCTATGATAAAAGTGAATGCATCTTGACCAAGTAATTAACTTCAGTAAATATTGTATGTCTAGATGGGTATTATAGTCTGCTAGATTTTTTTAGTTGTATGGTTAAAAAACCATACAGGGTTTGGTTTTTTGTTTTGTTTTTTTTTTAGTTTTGCTATCTTCAATACCTTTTTACTTGTTGAAGGGAGTATTTTTGAGCTCAGCAGTTTTCTGTGGTTAGCAAGAAATTACTGTTTGGCATATTTCAGAGAGTTCTGGTATACATGTAGTTCTAGGAAACAGCCAGCATATGCTGTGCTCCCTGAGAGAAGCCTGAAAAGAACTGTCTGCCATGAATAACTAAACATTCAGTGTTGAGAATATAATTTTGAGAATTCATATTTCATTTGAATAAGGAAGTCTGGTACAATCAAGTGTGAAAAACTGTATTCAGTTTTCAAACATTTCATTCTCTATGTCTGTAAAGTTCAAATGAGAAATTCTGTCTTGGTTTTGGGTTTTTTTTAAACACTCTTGTGAATTAGTTTTGTTACCATTTAAGACTATGAGGAGCTGTTAGATATGCTTAATTTTCTCCTTGGCAGCCAGTCACATGTCTTGACTGACACAAGTTAAAAGTCACGTGCTTTCTTTTAGCTTCTGCTCTGTAAGTGGCAGCCAACATAGCACAAGGCTTACAAAAGCAACTTTTATAACAATGAACAATGCAGGAATGTACAAGAGATGTGTTTTGAGCTACTTTCAGAAAAGTTTCCTTGCACAGCTCTCATTTTCAGATTTTTAAGAGGACTTAGCATGTCCTGATGCTATTTGATTTCATTACGACTATATATAAGCAATAAGATTTTTTTGTTTGATTCGTAGTAATAAGAGGGAAGAGGGGAAAAAAGAGTTCTCAAACATGTTATTTCTTAAAGGTGAGGAAACATAAGGTTCGGAGGCTGACTTTTGAATGCCTTAAGTCTTTATAGCATGCTAGTCTAGCATATACTGCTTTCTTACTAGATACTTTCTTTGCACAAATACTGCTTTATTGGGAGAAAGTTTTAAAATCTTTTTTAATGGTGATTTATTAAGTTGAAAATATTTCAAATTATACATACTTTTTCCGCTATGAATTGTCAAAAAAAAAAAAAAAGCTGTATTTTTAAGTTGTCAAATTTGATCAATGCAGTCCTCTAGAGATGAACGAGGTATGTGGAAAAGGATGTTCACTTAGTAAATGCTAAAGTTTTGGTAGGTTAAATTGTGATATAATTCCTATCTGCTCAATCCTGTTGATTTGGGTAGCTGAATGGCACAATGAGTAGAATGCAGTAAAAAAATTGTTAATGTGCAAGATTTTTTGGAGCCAAACTGTTCAACCAGTTTTGGCTTAAAAGGTACACCGGAGAAATTCTCTTGTGTGACTGAAAATGCAAAGGGAAAATCAGATGCCTGAGTTAGACCGTGTGTTCCCTGTTCAGATAGATGTCACATTGCTTCTACTGGACTCCATTTTTATTCAACTCTGTTGAGTGTGCAGACTTGTCATCTCCAATTACATTGCTTTGTCATGTTTAAATACAGGCTTCTTATAATCAATCCCTTTCATAAATAAAATTTCTCAGTACATTTTGGAAAATATGTAAAAAGTTCATTTTTTTAAAAAAGAAGTTTCAGTTATTCTGTTTCTTCACTATATTATGGAGCAGTGAACAAATGAAAAACAGTAGAGGTTCTCAGCAGTGTTAATTGTGACCTCTTAATCTTGATATATATATTGTATCTGCATTTTATGTATATTTATTAGCATTAACTACATATTTTATGCTAAAGCAAACACTGAGTACTGTGGATCCCATAAATTCATATTCATTATCTTTATCAAAGCTAATACATTTAAAGATAAGTGATCACAGAGATCCATGGTGGTTACCAGAGTTTTATTTGAGCTGTCATCATTTACCTTCTTAGAAAGTCTTCAGCTCTTCTTCTGTTGCTCTTGTCCTTTCACAAGGAACTGCTTTGCAGCCCTTGATCTGAAGCTGTGCATTCAGTCCATTGTAGGTAATGTAATTATGAGATTGTGAAATTAATAGATAGTGATTTTGGATAAGCCATTTCTATCTCTAGTAGTTGTTTTTCCTTCTGTCTTACAGTGGTTAGGTATCTGGTTTTGAAAAAACACTTGTAAAGTTCCTTATGCAGACAGTTATTTATTCATGCTTACACACGGTACCTCGTAGGAAGGTACATATGGTACAAAACAATGCACTCTAGAAAGAAATAGAAATTTATCTTGGTCAAGCTCTGGAACTTGTCTTTTAAAAAATCACATTCTAAGTACGTTCTCATTACTTTGTTTTAAATGTAAAGCTTTAAAAGAAGGAATATTGTACCCTGATGCCCACCTACAATACAACATTGCTCAGCCACCAAAGGCAGTCAAGGATTGAGAAACTGCAGGTTTTTCAAACCATTATTGCAATGGAAGAAAGAATCAAAGTTCGTGTGTAGACTCCAGTGTTTGATCACAGAACCTCAGAAAGCTGAATGTTCTGTGGAAACACTGAAGGACATTGACAAAAGATTTCTACCATTGTTTTAAGTATGATGGAAAGCAAATGGAGAGTAAAACCATGTTGGATAAAATGTCAAGATGGCTGTTTAAGATAAGCCGTAGTTTTGAAAAAATAATTACTGATATTTTAAATACTTCCTAATAGTCCAGTGATTTTTTTCTGACAAAAAAAAAATAAATTTTCTTTTAAATCTCTGAAACTTAAAACTTATTGGTAAATGTATGAATTCCTAAAATTAGTTTTAGGTCTTGGAATATAAAGTCTTGGAAAGCATTAACTAAATCTGCAGATGGCAGCATAAAGGACTAAATACAGAATTTCTATCTAGTAGCTTCTTCAGAATGAAAACTTAGTTATCAAATAGATGCCTGATCTGTTGACCTAAACTGGTGTACAGTGTTACAATAGCCAGGAAGTTCTCAAGCTCCCAGAGCAAAGGAGAGTTTCTAGTTTAATCTTGGTGTTTCTATGCCAGCATGGTCCCACTTCACTGCTGTTGGTTTCCCCTGTATGATTTACACATAGGGCTCCATGGTGTAGAAAAACAGATCTTTGAAATCATACCTAAATATTTTAGGTATGGATGATCCTTGTTTCTTAGTGGAAATTGATGAGAAAAAAAGGAGATATGCTGCAAAGTAATATAATCAGACAGTTTAAGTAGGTTGGATGCCTATGAAGTACACTCGGTAGGCAAAGGTAGACTTTTTTATAGTTGCCATAGTTTCCTTCTAAATTGATAAACCTTTACTTTGCTAATCTTCCTATCTTAACATCCTCCCCACCTTTGCCAGTGCCCCAGAGCATATATCACTAGTGCATTGCTACCTCCTTCAGTTCTGGTTCTCAATTCTAAAGAAATGCTGGTGTTTGGACAATTTCCCTCTGCTTGTCAAAATGGCAAATAATTTTTATTACTGAAACTCGATGTTTGCAAGCAGCACATAGTAGATTATTTGCTTCTATCATGTGATAAAAGCTTGGATTTACTTACTTTTAACGTGAGTGCTTTTTCAAGGAATACAGATGAGGCATGTCAACGTTGTTTTGAACTTTTTCCTGCCTGAAAGGATTTACTGCCTTAGCTACTGTTAAATTTTAATGTGGCTGCTGAGCAGGGATTTACTTTGGTTCCCATATCAGGATGGGATAGGGAATTAGATTTTAATACTTCTGTTCATATAGGTGAAATGGGTTCTTTGTCAAAGGGATTCCATCATAAATATAATTATTAGTATTGCCATACATATACTATCCTTTCTTTTGACAGGAACAGTGGAAATTTCTCTGAAACGAGTAGAAGCTAGCTTATGGAGAAAATATGGCTTCTTCTTGTTTTCCAGTGATTAAAAAATGCTGTCCTCAATGTTTTGTGGGAGGAAAAATTAAGCAGAACAGCAGTGCTTATTTCTGTGTGTGGGCAACTATAAAATTAGTGATGTCTCTCTGGCAGCTGTATTTGGTTTATGATTATTTATAACAAACTAGTAAATGCATTGTATGTTTTACAAAACTAATGAAATCTTAGCAATTGTTCTTCATATAGCACTGAAATTTTTGGCTCTGGTAAAAAGTATCATTTTGATGTGCAAACTGATGAAATCATTCTGTGAAGTGAACTGCTTTCAGAAACAGTGAGCTTAGCCCTTCTGCATCTCCTCAGTTCTGACTGGATGAGTAAAATTCCATGTGCCCTTGTCCTACACTGGCTGAAATCATCTTTCAGAACATGAGGCTGTCTTGCTAGAAAACTGGTTTGTGATGGGACCAGCTACCATTTCTTTGTAACAGAAATATGGGATTACTCTGTGCATGAAGTATCAAGCTTTATAAGAGATGTCTGGCTCTTAATTTCAGTAAATGGCATGACACACTACATCCATTTTGAGCTTTTGACATACTAAACTGTTTCTGTGTAATGGATGATTTGCCATGGTGTGCAATGGACTCAGGTGACTTGATTAGGAAAACAAAACTTTCCCCTTCTGCTAAACATTCTACCAGTAAATTTACTTGAGGAGAAAGTTTGCATTATAGTACTTTGAGCTTCTTCCACCAATACTTCTTTGTTCCCATTTCTTTGTTGATATATGTCTTTTTTTTCAAACTTTGTTGCTCAGAATGTCTTTAATGCTAGCCAAGGAGTAAGGGATTTGGACTTTTTTTCATGGACTTCCAAAGCTTTACCCCCTAAGGTGAGTTAAATTACAGGAACAGTCACACTGTCTCTTGTGTTTTCAGAATGCACCTTATGATGCAACTTTATGCTAAATATTCTTTGAAGTCTGTTTTACTGTGAATTATTCTTATAGGAAATAGCAGACTTGTCTTCAGTGCTGTATCTGTGTCTCTCTAAAATGAGAATAAATACCAGGGCAGATTACTGAATTTGATTTAATTCATGAGTAACACTCTCCTTTTTTAACAAACCAAATTAGGCATTCAGAGAGGTGGTCTAGTAACTTAACAAAGCCTTTCGTGGTCCTTTAATGCAGAATTTACTGGTAATTTTTTTTCCTGCTACTGAAGGCTCTACATGAAGTTGCTGTTTCTAGTAAGATTATATTTGTATAGGTAAAACCACAGATATTTAATAAATGCTCTGCCCATTCTTTTTTTTTTTTTTTTAATTATGTAGTTTTAGGAACAAGTTATGTTATGTACAGTTAAGCTGTTTATATTGACTGTAGAAGTGTTTGTCTAAATATCAGTTCTGTAGTGTTTTGAGGTGGATTTTTTCTTGTATGAACTTTGTAATGAAAATTATATGTTGTACATTTTGGTTTAGAAATTCAAAAACTTATTTGTTCACTGATTCTTCTTCCCCAGAATAGCATACTTTGTTATATCAAGATCTGAACTGTGTTTAAATTGTCTTTTTTTTTCCCTCGAGCCAGTTTACCTCAGCTTGCATGAACTTGCTTTGTAAGTTACATATTTACATAACAGAATCATTTTTGTATAAAGGACTCTTGAAAACACAGCTGTATTTTTGTGGACATAGTGCACAGACTTCCATACCAAAAAAAGCTGAAAACACGATAATTAAAGAGACCAGAGGAAATTTCATTCCTTTGAAAGGAGATAACATAAGCAGAAGTTTGGTTTAAATCTGAAAAAAGAAAGTATTCTTTCTCACAGCAGGGCCTGAATTCCTGGAAAGTGTTTTTACGGGAGATTGTCGAGGCAGAAAGGATCAGCATATTCAGAAGAAATTAAGTTTAGAGAAATCAGAATAATAAATAAACACTAAAGAAAATAGGTTGTACCCTCTAACATCCATAATAAAAAGGTTTCAAGTGTTGTTGGTATATAAGGGGCAGGCCACTAATAAACATTTTTATGCTGCTTCTTAAGACCATCTCCTGTTGCTCAACCCAGTAGACTGAATGAGGTGAACCACTGGCTTCATCCAGTAGGATGTTATGTAGTTTGTAACTTTCAGATATTCCTTTAAAAGCACTATGCCTTTCAGTATAATAAACTTGCTTCTCCTTCTCACTTTCATTCTTCTGAAATAAATGCACATCTGTTACTCCCATCCCTTGAATTTCTTTTGTACAAAAACCTTGTAGTTAAGTTGTGGTTTGCTGGAAAATGTATGCAAATTTTTCTCTTCTTTTAGTAACTCCCACTTTTCTTGGTAAGAAAGTCAAAGTGTTTTCTTACTTGAGGTTTGGATACATACATCATCAGCAAATAGTATGAGGTGAAATAAATTTGCAGGCCCTCTTTATTGTCATTGTGGAAACAATAAATACACAGTAATGCTTTCATGTGCATTTAAAAGTCTATGGTATTGCTGTTCCTCTTTGTCATAATTTTGCCGTAACTCTAAATTACAGTATATTCTGAATGTGAAATCAAAAAAGGAGCATGTCATATGGAGAGATATAATACTCAAATTCCCTTTACATAGCCCCAGACTTTAACAAAATTTCACAAACAGAGCAGGAGGAATGAGTGTGTAACCTGAGAAATGTCAGCAAGGATGAAGGTTTAGTAGAAGCAGTAAGATTAAATAATTTGTATCTAATGTTAGATATGAGCTATTATTTTTATATAAATGGTTACATTTATACCACTTTTGCTTTTAAGAGCAATGTCAGGAGTAATTCAATTAATGTGCAATTTAGTAGTAGTTGGTTGGTTTAGCACTGCAGACTAAAGTTAGCAATGTAACTAGGATCTCTTTTAAAGCTTTGAAATTTACATTTTGTAGTCTTGAAGTATTTCTTACTTCAGTAGTTTAAAGGTGGTATTAATAGGTTGTATTCTGTTCTGTTTTGCCTTTTTTTTTTTTTTTTAATTTCTCAGGAATCTAGGTCTAATGCTGATGATTTTTTCAAAGACCCAAATTCACACTGCCCACAGGAAGCAGTGATGCAAGAACAAGACATGCCATTCCTCCGAGGTGGACCTGGAGTGTACAAGGTAGTGAAGACTGGCCCATCAGGTCACAACATCAGAAGCTGCCCTAACCTTAGAGGTATCCCAATTGGAATGTTAGTTCTGGGAAACAAAGTCAAGGCAGTGGGCGAGGTATGGATCCTTGTAGCTTCAGTTCATGTCTTCATAGATACCAGTATATAACAGTAGTAAACACAACAAAAGAATCTGCTTCTGTACAGGTTTGCTTTTCCCCTCCTCACGATAAATACTGACCTTTGAACTTGGTTTATAAGTACTAATGCAGTCATGTCCTTTGCCTTTTTGCATTGATTGGAATAATATTAAAGTTCCACTGCAGTTACCTGTGCTTGCTTATATATTTCTGTTACAGTATTCCTTACAAAACTGTGTTTCTTGATCTACTTTTTCATCATATTCTTTGAAAGCATTGTGTTTCATTGACAAAATGTTTTACTAGGACCTAACCATTTAACAAATTCTTGTGTTTCTCTGTAATGACTGTATTAATTTGTTAAGTTGCTGAATTATTATTATTGTTCTGGGTTGTCCAGTTGTTGTGTTTTATAGTTAAGAAGGGCTTAAGGATGAAGTGTGTCATGCTATTTCCTAAATATATTAACAGGAACAAAATTAATACTCACAAAAACCTTTCATGTATATCTTGGTATTACAATTCTGCTGTTGCCACCATCAATTAGAAGGTATATCTTGGTGACTGTTTCCCTTAAGTTTTTATTTAGGCTTATGTGGATTTTCTAGAGTTGTGGTGTTGGTGTTTTGCTTCTTCTGAGTCTAAATGGGTCTAAAATTTTTGGAATTATTCCTAAATGTAAATGTGCCATAAATAGGTTTGGTATTTCAGTCTGCCTCAGCCTGTGGCCTTAATTTAAGAAAATTTTTTTGTACCATTTACTTTTTAATGGATTGAAATTTAATGTGTTTTCCAGATACTATAAGTAGTTGCTGAATCGTGTTGCTGAATTTTTTGAGAAGTCAATAAATGTTGCTTTTTTATGTGTGTGCATCAGGTGACTAATTCAGAAGGTACGTGGGTGCAAATGGATAAGAACAGCATGGTAGAGTTCTGTGAAAGTGATGAAGGCGAGGCATGGTCATTAGCTAGAGACAGAGGTGGAAACCAGTACCTCCGACATGAAGATGGCAAGTGGTTGTTTTGTTTTATATTTTTAAAATAACTTAGAAAAAAATAAGCAATCTAAACAGGAGAAATAAAGAAGGATCTGATTTTTGAACATGTATAACATTAGTTTATGCATTTTCATTTGAGTTATGTTGCACAGTCAGACATTGAAAGTTGCTTATGAACATTCTTTAAATGATTTTTTTTTAAGGAACAGTTAAAATATTTCCATATTATTTCTTCTGTACCAGTTATGCTTATGGAAAATAACTTTAACCTTTTTTTTCTTTTAGCTGTGGAGTTAATTTTTATGCATCTGTTTTCCAAAAGGT
Source organism: Rhipidura dahli (assembly GCA_013399225.1). Taxonomy (NCBI): domain Eukaryota; kingdom Metazoa; phylum Chordata; class Aves; order Passeriformes; family Rhipiduridae; genus Rhipidura; species Rhipidura dahli. The sequence continues at coordinate 765,830 of VXAC01001787.1, forward strand.
GTCTATATGAAAAGCTTTGACCTCAGCAGGCATATTCTGCTTGTGTTTTTAGGTCACTCTTAATTGTTGGCCTCCTTTTGCTCATTTTAAAAGACTCTTTGCCATTTTTCTGGTTTTGACATTTGGTGCTGAAATTCATTTCACACATAGATACTTGACAAGTATCGTCATATTACTGTATTAGAACAAAGTAATTCCTTGCTAATACATAAGTATTTTCTGTAGACTGTTGCAGCTTGACTTTCAGGTATAAAACCTTCTGCTAAGAAAGGAAATAACAAAGGGTATTTCATAAAATGTGTAAGTGCTTACATAATACTTCAAACACTTCTTTAGGAGTCATAGCTTTTCTATTTTCAGTTGTATCTAATACTGTAAAGTTCTGAGGTGCTCAAAGAACCCAAGTAGATTCTAGAAACTAAATAATTGTGAATTGAAACAGTACCTTATTGTTGAAAGCACATGTGTTCAGTAATAGGGTTGATAAAGTCATTATTTTCTATTTTTATACAGAGTTGTTTGCTTTTCCAGTGGAAAATAATTTCTCTGAAATTAATAATTCAAGCAGTGTGCAAAACTTTCCATTCCAGAGTGCTTATTTCGAGAAATACATTTAAGTAACTTGACAGAATCTTGCATTTTAAGTAGTGTTTTCATCTTCGGTAATTGATCGATCATTTCATATTGTCTTAAATTTCTCAAAGTATATGTGTGCTCTAAGAAAGAATTCACAAATCAGGAAGACTTTGAAAAAGACCCTTGTTTGAAGGTGTGTCTTCAGCTTCTTGATAATTATGCACTGTTACTGAAGGACATATTTGTATATATCATTGCTCTCACAGAAAAACAGAAATGCAAGCTCCAGGCTTTGAGGACAAAACTCTGCAGTAGGATTTTTGCAGTGCAGTTCACAGGAATACCTTCTTAGAAACTTTCTGATATGAATCCCATGCCTCAATATGTCTGGTTTTAGTCTTTTCTGGACAAGTCTCTTTTTATGGGTGGAGTGAAGATGGATGTCTCTTGTGCATCTAGCTAAAGCAGTTTAATCAGTTATCAGTGCAGTTACTGAGATTTTTCAACATGTTCTATGTTCCTAACCCACCTCAGTGCCATTAAGTAAAACTTAATGGGCTTAAGCCATATCTGAAGGTTATTTTAAACTGACTGTTTTTACTTGCCATGAAATTATTTAGAAATAATTTATCATCTGTTTCAATCTTTTGCTAGGGGGAAATAATAAGCATCTGGAGGAGCTCCAACTAGATTTGCAAATGTCTACTTTTTATCCATAAATAGCACCATCTTTCACTTTCCATTCATATTTTCATTATTTAATAAAATTATAATTAAATTCCCATAAGGAAATCTGATTTCTATCAGAGACAAGGCAAAAGTCATGCTGAATAGCTAGTTCTGTAGGCAGGTATCCAGTTAAAATACTACAGCAAGATCTAGAGTAGCCTGTGATTGAGAAAATTCTAGATACTTTCTTTTATCAACTGACTAAATTTCCAGCTTTCTCCCTCATAATTTTTTTTTTTAGCTTGAATATGTGTTATGTGAAGCTTGCACTCTGGAATGTAGTTTTGTCTTGAAATGTAATTTCTTAAAAATTACTTTTAGAAGACTTATTTTTTTTTTATTATTACTTAATCCATGTTAATTTTAGTACATTTACAAGAAAAGGAAAAATTACAGGGCGCCATCTCAAGCTTTTAGGATATTTCTTCTAAATACTTTCTTATATATCATCAGTTGGAATGGTATTTTTTACCACATTAAGTCAGTAATTTCTCTGTAAATTAGTAAATCTAAATAGTCAAGTGGATTCTGTCTGATTCATTTTAGTTCTACTGTTGTTTTAATATTATTAAATACTCCAGGTTGGTTTGTATTGGAGGTTGCTTTAGTGTTATACAGAAAACAAAATTATAGTACTCATTTACAGATACAGATAAATCTGTCAGGAGAAAACATCTTGTGCCCCAAGACCTATTGGAGGTAGCTGCAATTAAGTATTTTTTGGCTCTGAGTTTGCTACTCTGAAGACGATCCTTTCTCCACCTTGCTTTGTCAAAGGGATTTTAACAATTGCTGTCCAAAGAATAAACACTGCTGAATGGAGTGATGGTACTGGAAAAAACAAGTGTCATTAATGGCAAAGGTGGCAATAATTCAGTCAAACAAAAAACAGATGACGTGATATTAAGTCCTCTGTCTATGTTTTTAGAGCATGAGCTCTGAAGAACAGATGTGGGGTTATTTGAAGATAATTTAGTCAAGAGGGAGAGTGCTATTGGTGGAAATAAATATCACTCATTTGCTTTGTGACTCATCTTTCTAATGTAAATCAGTTACTAAGGGGTCTAACTCTGAAGTGATGTGGTTTTTTTACAGAGCAAGTCCTTCTAGATCAAAATGTGCAAACTCCTCCCCCAAGTCCTTTTTCAATACAAGCTTTCAGTAAGGGGACGAGCTGTAGTAATGGACAAGGGTTTGATTATGGCCTTGGAAATAACAAAGGTATGTTTTTACACTCATATTTTAAAAATTTATATTTATCTTAACTTTGCTTATATTTTATTACTCTTTTTCTGCCTTTTTAGGCACCACAGGTCTTCTCCAAAGCAGTAGTACAATGAATTGCAAAGTGTTAAAACTGCTTTTTCCTCTGCTTTAGTTTCGCTCAGTCTAAGTATTCTGTATAAAAAGGATCACTGAAGATTTGGAAGTTAGTTGTGGATTTCTGTAGTGGGAGACACAAAACTGAAATGCCAAAATGAAAGATACATACTTGTCAAACAAGATTAGAAAACTATTTGATTTAGAAAGCACATGTTTTAGGAAGTCCTGAAACATTTTTCATATGTCTTGACAATTTAAGTGCCTTTAATGGGTTGGCGAGATAAAACATGCCATTTAAACTTTGTTGTGAAATTAAAAAAAAAGTTGTAAAACTGAAGTTACTTTTCAGTCACGTGGATACTAGTTAAAACTGCTGGGAAATAAATAAAATCTATTAATTTTCCTGATATAAAATAATTGTTTCTTTTAATCATGTTTTATTTTGTTGGCAAGATCTAAATACGCATATAAAAGCCATCAAAATGAGCATGCAATCTGCATGCTTTCTGTTCATTTCTTAATTAGTTCTAGCAGATTTAATAATAAAACAGAAGGGACTTCCATTCTTGAGAAATATTCCTGAACCCTGGAGTTCTGTCATTGTATTCTTATATCACTATACTCTATGCCACTTCAAATAGGGGCCTAAGGTGTACTGAATGATTTTTAATAGCAGCATATATTTCTTTGTGGTCTCCTAAGTAAAATAGCTTAAAGCTTATTTTAAAGGAGAGAAGATTAGGAAAATAATTATTGCTAAATAGTCTAGTCTGTTAATATCATAACATGAAATAATTTTATATCATTTTATAGTGGTTTACTGTGTAGAGAGTGGTTCATACTTGTCCATGAATTGTTATAGGAAACCCTCTTTTGTGGACAAAGGCTGGATAAGCATTGTCCTTTTGTTTTGCAGAGCCTTTTAAATCTTCTTTTCCCAGTTCATCCATACTCATTCAGAGTAATGGTGGAATCACAAAAGTGGAAGTATTTAAGATGTGAGGCAGCAGTACAGCTTGTCTCTCAATGTCAGTTGTTCAGTAGTGTAGAAATATTATCTGTTCTTTTTTCTGCCGATACATATTAAGACAACAAATTTTTTCTCCTGTGTTGTCAAAGATAAAATCCTAGAGATGAATACACTGTCAACAGGCATCCTGATTTCTGAAGATAATGTTATTTTTTTTACTATATCTTAGGCATTTCAAAGGTGTTTCTTTGGGATAATATAATTACAGAAAGTTTGGAGGCTACTCTTGGCATTGAATTCCATACCATTTTGTATGCATTATTTTCTCAGCATACCCTCAAGTTGTGATGTGTAATGTGAATGAACAACTCAGCTACATGACTTTATTCATTCTGTGTACTGTATTTCCTTCTGAATTGCCCAAAAGTGGAGAGTTGTTGGCAACTACATTGAAAGAATAATGGTCTTACTTCTCAAAAAGAGAATTCTTCAGCTGTACCATTGTTTTATATGCAGTCTTTCTGTATTCTCAGGACTAAGAAGCTTTGAGATTTGTAAAAAATAAGAAATGGAAGGCACAAGCACAATCTCTTAGGGGAAATTCTGAATGAAGCACTTCTTTTGGAGGGGCTTGTTTGTTAAAAATACTTCTATAGGGATGCTCTAATACTGATGAAAATTCAAAATGACTGTTCAAATGTAAAGATCCCCATAATAGGTCTGTGTTTACAGTATTATCTGCAAGACAGAAGACATGACTTCCACAATGAATCAGTTTGATTCAGCTATGTCTTCTCTCTTCCAGCTTTCTGTGTTGCAGGCAAGGTATTACTATTCCTCATGATTTGCCCTACTGACCTCCATATTTGATTGTTGTGGGCAGCTGACTTTCAACCTCTTCTCAGATGTTCTTCCCTCTAAAATAATTATTCACTCTAGGAATTAGGCATGTTGCATTGAAGAATAATAGCTTGTCAAACATGTAAATCACAGAGTGGATAGGGTTAGAAGGGACCTTAGAGATCATCTAAGTCCAAACCACCCCTAGACCAGGTTGTTCAATCACTTCTGGGTTTTCAAGGTAGGAATGATTCCTGCTGAAGTACAGATTCCAGTAGTTTTTAGGTATGCTACGTCCAAAGCAGTGAAATAAAATTGATTTATTGATTCCTGTAGATGATTCCTGATTTTAGAAGGGCATTCCAGCTATTTTCTGGTATTTTTGTCTTCTTATTTTTTAACTCAAAATACCAAGAAAATCAATTAGCTTAGGAGTTCTTATCAAACTGCTGGGTTTGATACATCTGCTAGTCTCTCTCTAATTCATTAAAAAGACAGCTGATAATAATCCAAAAATGTTGTAAATTTTTTTAGTTGTAAATTGTGTTAGCTGCTAATTTTTTTATTAGATTTTCAACAATGCTGTCAAAATTACAGGAGTTCATGGAATAAAGTGACATTGTTATGATTTGTCTGCTGATGGTTCAAGTCTGAAATTCTCTCAAATTCTTGGTGTCTCCTACCTCATATTACTAAGTATACTTCAAGTTACAACATGGTGCGGCCTTCTTACTGAGGCATCATGTATTTCTAATGCTTACATAAAGTTTTTTGAAAATTGGCATTCAAAAATTAGAACTCTTGTTTTTAACATGCTAGTTTTTTGAAGGCCTTCATTTGCCTCACAACAAATGTAGGTAGTTCTTCAGAAAACCAGTTCCAGTTCTTAAATGGTACTTACGGGTTTTTAAATCACCTTCTATCTGACCTCAAAAAACAGCGTGACAGAATACTTTCAAAAATATTTGCAAAAACGAGCAAATATTTACCAAAGCATTGGCACAGAAATACATTTGCCAAAGCCTAATCACATGTTAGCTTTCCCTTCTCATCAGTTTTTCTAATCTGTTTTCTGCATGTACTGTTGCATGTGTGTGTTATTGTAAATGCTAGGGATTTCTGGGTTTTTTTCTTTGGCTGCTCTTCATTTTTTAGCAAGGCAAATATAAATCTCTATTTTGAAATGTTTTAAAATAATTGCAGTAAAATATCCATGATCCTTAAAAGCCAATAATTTTATTACCATGCATGAAGTGAGATTTTTACGTTTAGCCACAACCAGAGTTGAATGTGGCTAAATGAGATTTATAAGCTTTCTCTATGCTCATCATGTTAACTTTGAGTACCATTTTACTCTGCCTTTCTGAGAATGACAGGTAACAGGATGTAGTTTTGACTGTTTTGCCCACTACAGGTGACCAACTGAGTGCCATACTGAATTCCATTCAGTCACGGCCAAATCTCCCAGCTCCTTCCATCTTTGATCAAGCTGCAAAACCTCCCTCTTCCCTTGTCCACAGTCCATTTGTGTTCGGACAGCCCCTTTCCTTCCAGCAGCCTCAGCCACAGCTTCAGAGTAAGTTTGTCAGCCTTACCTGCCTCATCAGTCCGTTTCTGCAGCTCTGACATTGCTGTTCTCAGTTGCTTACCAGCTACTAATCATCCCACAGTGCACCTTTCTGGTTTTGTTTTTTTAAGTTTTTCATGATTCAGAAGCATGTGAAGTAATGCTCCCAAAGAAGTATACTTGTTCAACTTTAATTTTTATATTGACAGTATTTTGGTTTTGTATGTGTTCTTCACTGTAGACAAGTAGTGAAAGTGCATTTCCAATACTTTATGCAACTCTGGTTTGTAATTAGGGTAAATATTTCATGTAGTAAAAACTGTTGATAATTCTTTTAACATTAAAAGTCCTATGCAGTAAGTTCATTGGTATTAACTTGTCTTACCTCCTAAGCTTCTATTTTTGTCATTGATGCTAACTTTAGGGATGTAACTGGACAGTGGGAGCAACTTGGCACTACTCATAAGAAATGCTTTGTCAGTTTTCTGTTGAGTGCTGATAGGATTGGCATGGATGTGAAAGTTTGCTTCTCGAGGTGAACACCAGCAAACCTGATTACTAATGGGAGGACAGGAAACTGTTTTGGTTTTGATTAATGAAAACCAAAAGCTCGGCATTCTTGATGGATAACTGATACTGCAATAAATTCTCTTACATGCAGAACAGTTATAGCACAGGTCACAGGAATACTTTTGAAGTGATAGTGAAATCATCCTTCATCTGAGAACTGGATTAAAATTTCTAATCTGCTTCTACAAGGACTGTCAGAAATATTCTGACTGTCATCTTCCATAGTTTTGCTGGACTTACAGTGACTCCCTGAAAGCAGAATATTCCAAAAACTGCTCAGATAAAACACCTGATTGCCAGTGGCATTAGTGCACACTCATTGAGAGTTTGTCAAACATTTATTCTTTCCCATCACTTTAGGTTTTTTCCCTTGTTCAGAGAGGTCAAGTCAGTTATTCAGCTTTGCATCACAAATAACTGTAATAGTCTTATTTCACATTTCAGATGATTTGTCCTTTAGCATTTAGACTGCTATTGTATGAAAACAAAACCAGCATTTTTGGCTGCCCAACAAGATTTTGCTCAATAGATTTCTCTAAGAGATGTAGATAAACTGTATTCAGTTAGCTGCAGCCATGTTTTGTGTTTTACTAAGAATCCAATTCAAATGGAAGCCTTTTTTTTGTCAGGTATCAGGAGAGCACTGGTGGTCTACCAAATAAAAATGATGAAACTAGAAAAAATTTTCAAACTTATTTCTGATTTGGGATCTTAGCTTAGTATAAGGTCTCAACCAATTTGGTTATTTTCCCTTTCAGAAGGGCAAAAATGGTCAACCTGAACTGGTATACTGGTGCACTGACTGTCATTTGATACAAGGCGGCTTTTTTCAAAAAGCTTATTATGCAGTGTCAGGTTTGATGAAGATAATTGTAAATTAGCATGTAAATTATTCACAAAGGAGAGAAATATTAACATTTTTGTTTTCACAAAATTTAAGAATAATATGGGAGAAAATTTCCTGTTTAAACTTCCTTAGACTATTGCAAACTTGTTAATCCTCCATTTGCAAGTTGATCCAAATTCAGCATATTGTCAGGGAGACCTGTAAGACTATATTCTTATAATTGTTCATTTAATAGTCTGATGCAGTTACAATAGAACTGGAACAGGAAGTCATTTTAAGTATGCAATTTTAATTCATTATTTCTAAATCACTTTATAACCTCCTGTTACCAAACATGTAATTAAAACTTAAATCCATTAAACAACATAACCTAAGATATTGAATTTTTGCCCTAGACATGCTGAGTTTGTTTTAAATTCATGTGCTCTGTCCTTAAGTGCTTCCTGCAGTAAAGTTAGATTTCAAAATTAAAATGAATGTTTATAGTCAATATACTGTTATATTAAATGGACTGATGGTAGTCTAATAGTTGAAAGAAGTTGTGCCAGCCTAGATTTCCATGTCTTCAGGGGTTATATACTAAATACCAATCTTGAGTGCAAGTCAGCTTAAATAGTTCAGTCTACTATTTGCATTTTCTGTTCTTCCTCCACCCCTGGGGAGAAACTTGTTTTGGAAGCATAATTCTGAGAAAAGTTAGGATCCTGCTGAATGCCCTCTAGAATTATTTCATTAATTTAAATTTTTACATTAGTAAGGAAAATGTTGATCTGATATAAACATACTTTGTGCTGATAACAAGACTGTCGTTTTCCTTAGAAGTGTTTGTAGGTAGCTGTTTTTTTAGGTTTTTCTGTCCTTGAGGTTTGATTTCCAAATTCATTTAAGAAAGAGGGGAAGGGCTTGTCACAAATTTTATCCTCCAACACACGTGTCTGGTTATTTTTTTTTCTGAAATACTACAGTTTGGGACAGTTGCCTCCTGAGATGCAATGCTTGAAGAAATAAAAAGTGTCTCTCTTTCTCCTTTCTCATCATAATATCTTAACAACAGCGCTCTGTGCTACATCAAAGAATTTGTTGCAGAAGGGATATTATAAAAATTGAAAGGGAAACTGTTAGTCAGTTTTGTGTCACTTGCTAGAACTCTGTGAAGGGATGATTGTTCTTTCCTGCTTAATTCCTTTGCTAATTTTCAGGCATGGTTGTACAAGAAATTTTCTTTTTCACAGGGACAGACAAAATTAAGGTACTCTTGCTATTTATTTTAATTCTTTGTCAGTCTTGTATGCAACTAAAAGTTAAGAAAAGGTAGAAGAGCTGGCAAAACCTATATGGAGTACAGAAATATCTGTATTGACTTAGAGCCTTAGCAAGAATTTTTTTTCCATTAAGATCACAAGTTTATATATGTTTGTTTCTTCCTTGAATATTTGACCAAAACAGGCTGCAATTACTGCAGCCTGCTTATGCTTGCTTCTGAGAAGTTTGTAAGATGATCAGTAACAGATTTGTTTGTAACTGCAGCCTCCCATAGCCACAAGATTAGTACTGGTTGCTTGATTTATTTGTCAATGAACTTTGTTAAAAGAATAGAAGACTCAAATTTCTGATTGAGTTCTGAGTGTAGGGAATTGTGGAAGCCTAGGGGGTCATGGAAGATCTTGTTTCTCAACCTTCAGCAATGTGTGCTGGGTCATAGATCTCCTTAGGTGCAGCAAGTATGGGTAGCAGGATCTTGGCATGCTGTCCAGCATCAGTTGCCAAAATCTGACAATTGGCTGTTGAGCTCTGAAGTTGAGGAGCGAAGTGTGAGACTTTGCAGTCCCCAGTGTTTGACCTGTATGCTGTGTTTCCTCACAGCTGAGTTGATACTGCAAATGAGGAATGGGTTTCTGGGCTGCAAAAGCTTTGGACCCCTCTGTGTTCACCCTCTACCAATGCAGCCCTGGCAGCTTGCTTGAGGTACTGCTTCCTGATCCAGGCAGAAGCTGCAGTGCTGAGGTGCTGTTCAATACAGTGTCCTGTCAGGCTGCTTCCTTTCCAGTCTGTGCTGCAGAGCTGCAGTCCAGCCATCCGTACCGGAGTTTCTGGATACATCCCTTATTGTGCAATCACTTTCTTTTTGGTTTTGTTCCTTTCCCATCTAGGAGAGGTTAAATTGCATTTAAAACCACTGTGTTTCTCTCTGCATTTTCTAAAATTGTAGAGGGGGGCACAAAAGACTAGCACTCATTTGGAGCACATAACCTTTCTTGGTAGTGTTTCAGTAAAATGAAGGAAGAGAATCTTCTGGACCAGGCAATGGTGATCTCTTGTGTTGTGCTGAAATGATTTAATCGTCAGTTAAACCAATGACAACTGCTCTGACTACTTTTTCAGATGCTACATATTGCCAAAGCACTATTCCTGAAAATTTGAGCTAAATTAAATGGTCTCATAGCCTAGGCTTTCCAGACTCTATAGGCAAGGATACATAGGAAACATACATTTGTCCAGGTCAACCAGAAACCATCCTTGGGGGGCTGGTATGGTAAAGGTTGGAGGAAGAGTAGAAATTGTGTCAAGCACTTTTTTGGAAATAATTTTCTCTTATCATATCTTCAAAAGTTGTAGTTACAAATTAAAAAACATAGAATTCTTTTTTTTTATCTACCTTTCCATCACAGGAAAGCTTCTTTCAGTTAGTGAACTTAAGTGGCTCAAGCGTTTGTGCTCCAAACCCCACCTTTGGTACAGAATATTGCTAATATTTTTCCGATGATCCCATAGTTCAGCTTTTGCTTGCATTCATTCACTCATTCCCCTACTTCAACTGTATCAAATACTTTTCTCTCTTTTTAATATTCAGACTTTTTTTTTCTTCAGTGCATTCTTTTATTCATGGAAAAATATTTTCTAAAAAGTCCTAGTCCTGCTGTCAGTATGACATTTGGCACTCTCAGGATGTGAAAAGAGAGAAATTGATTGCAGTGCTTGAGGAAATTCAACTAACAGCTGTACTGTAGCATCTGTGTCAGAAAAAGTGAGTGCAAGAATACATTGGTTTTGAAGAGGCATCCATTGTAGGCAACACAGCAAAGGAAGGTCAGTGCTTTCCTTCATCATGATGCAGAAAAGCAGTGGCATTTCAGAAGAAACTTGAACTTAAGTCCATTTTCCAGTGACATTTTAAGTGTTTGTTACTGAGTTTGTTTAAAGACTCACATGAACCAGTTAGTGGTATGTCTTGCTTCCTGGGTTTCCTCAGATGAAATAGGCTCAGCTGTTAACAAACTGCATCCTGCTATAGAAATTGGATTGCCTTTTATGTCTCCATATTGTTTAGCTTTTGAAGCTGGAGCTATTTCCATGCTGAAGGAAAGAGCATAACTAAAGGTACACTGTCACATTGGAATGGCTCATGAGACAAGCCTTGCCTGCCTTGTATTTCAAGTCTTCGTAGTCATTGAGGATGTTTCAAAAAGAGGGAGTCCCGACCAAAATGTTGATCCCTGAGGCTAACCAGTTATCTTGGGTACATGGAGACTGTCATACTCTTTGACCCACAGTCCCCTTGAAATTATTTAATAGTAGTAGTACATTGTTCAGCACTAGATTACAACATTATAAAATGTAAGTATTCTCAGACACAGAGTGAAAGAATGAAGTATAAATGTACGTTCCTCAGAGTAGATTTAGTAAAAATTTTCCTTTAATTATTTACAGAGTGGGATGCAAGTGTATCAAATTGACATTTTTAGGTTTGCATCTACTGCTATTTTGTCCTCCTAATGTTTGTCTGCCTTTTACCTTTAAAAATTGACAGTGACATCCTCTTACTCAGAAGCTACATAGTTACTATTGGATCTCTCCAAATCATTTGTAGGTATCAACAGTAGGTAATACTGGTGTTAATACTGTGTTGAGAACTTAAAGATAAATTTCTTTTTTTTAAAGAATTAAATTCTTACTTCAAATATATGAATACTTTCTCATTGTAGAGTCTCTAAAACCATAGCTCATTGCATAAAATATCAGGGTTAATATGTTCATGTGTTTAAGTTAGTAAATGTAGTACCAGAACAAAAAAATGTCTTAAGTAGTGTAGGAATTGAAATTACTTATTTTCAGTACAACTACCTTACTCCATTTGTACAAAAGGGTGTATCTAAAACAGAGTGTCTTCTAACATACACATTCTCTTTACAATTATTACTTCAGTAAGACTTTTACCTTTCTTTTTTCCAGAGCAAGGAATAGGAATTAGAATTAAAACCAGAAAAAAAGCAGAACAATTAGAAAAACAAAAAGATAGACTGAAACAAAAAGTCCTTATTATTTCTGAGTTCCATTGCTCTAGAGCTGTACTTCTAACAGATTTGGTGTCAGTAGGCTCTACTGAAATTATCTTGGATGACATGAGAATTTTTCTTTTAAGTCAAAATTAGTTTAAGAGCTGATACAGATCTTTTTTCATGTTTGTACTGTTGCCACTCATCTGTTACTAGTTACGTCTCTTGTATTGAGGAGCTCCCCATTACATAAGTGAAGTTTTTTAAAACATTACTTTATTGAGGTGCAGTCACTTTGAAAACAGAGTTTTGATATGTTTAATATATTTTTTTTTCATTCTTTCTGGTGATTAAGAAGACTCCAACACAGATTTTTAGATGTTCTCTAACTGCCACAAAAGAATGTGCAAATTGATCATCTGGAAGGCCATATGGAAGTTCTAAACAATTAGAATTTACAGATGGAATTTACAGATTAAATGTTAACATTTCAAACCCAGGTTCAGTTCAAAACTAGACACTGCTGATTTTTATAATAAAGAGTAAATCTTGTCAGCTAGCCCCCATATATTACAGTTTTGGAACCTAGAAACTAATACTGAAGTCACAGCATTTTTAGATCAAGGAAGCTGATCCTACTGCATTCTACTACAAACCACTGTCATTTAAAACTAATGTAGGAATCTAAACACTGAATTCAGAATATGTAACAGAGAAGATGCCTATCATTTGAAATGCTTGTTTTTATCTCTGCTGCTTTTCCATTGAATCTGTGCTGCTTCTGTGCAACTGTTTTCCACTGTAGAAACTCCATCCTGCTGCCTTGCTTCTCGTGAGCGTATTTACAAAACTAGTGATGTAGCTGGGCCTGCCTCTGCTATTTCATCTCTCTCTCACAAACTGAAGGGTGGGTATGCATGCCAACATAGCAAGGTTATTCAGATTTTCTACCTGCAAAATGTCTTGGCTTTGTTTTTTTTTCTCCTTCCATTCATTTTCATTTCATTCATGTAGTAAAACAATGTTTTGAAAGTGAATATTCAAGTTTGGTATTTGTTGGGAGCTAATCTGATGTAATCATTCAGATTTGCCTTCCTGAGTTGCAGCAATTCCATGAAACACAATCTAGCTGTCCCTGCTTTGTAAACAGGAAAGTGTTAATCCAATTACACCTGTTTTCGAACAATAGGCAAAAGAAGTTTGTAAGAAGAAACAGGAAACAAAATCTGTGATCTTTTTGCTTACAGACAAAGCAGCTTGCTATATTATGGGGTTTTTCCTTTGGGAGTTTTTTCTTTTTGTGCTGATACCCTAGAATGCTAATTAGGATTATTTACCTGTATATGTACAAATCCAAACCTTTGTTTTTAAAAAAAAAAAAAAACAAGATACTTTATTGTTGTTGGAAGCTGCTTTTAGTCTATACCTTTTGAAAGCAATTTTGGATTGTTTTCCTCATTGGTATTTGCTAATCATTTATATACTTTAAATGTGATACTTAGCTGAATGGCTTGAAGAGTTTTATGTCCTCTAAAATGATTGTCATGTTTTCACTTTTTTATGAGGCATTTTGTAAAAGTTTCTATCTAAAGTATTTTCTCATCTGGCAGACCTTAAATTAATCTTTTCATTTGTTTCTGGGAAAAAAGTTTATATAAATAATTCCAATTTGCATTTCAGAATTAATCTATCACAAAATAAGCATCTCAAAATAGCTCATCTGTAAAAATGGCAAATAACTAAGCTGGCATGGTTGAAATGCTTGGACTGATATTTCAGAAATTTTTCTTGTTTTTTCTTTTAGCGAGAACAGTCATTTTATAAACCACAATGTACCATCTTATTTCTTGCCATCCTATTCCATCTCCCCTCTCCAAGTGAAAAACAAATATAGAACTCATAAGAAAAAAGAATAAAGACAGACTAGCCTCTCAAAATTGATTAGGTTGATAAATAGTTGAAATATTTGCATTATATTCTACTGTTTACATTTGATGTATTATTCCTGAATATAGAAACAATATTTCTTCTCTGCTCAGAAAAGTACAAACTTCTGCCATGTCTTGGGAAAGCAGGAGGGTATCCTAACCTTCAAGCCTGTTAAACATTCCAGTATTTAACTTCACTTTTTCCTGTTGTTGTTCATTTTATTGTAAGGTGTTTAAATATGGAAACAGCAAAATAATATTTTTGTAACCTCAGGAAGCATCTGGGTTGCTGAATTTTGCTCAAAATTTTTCTTTTTTTTTTTTTTTTTATACCGTGAGAGAGAATACTAGGAACAAATTGCATCTATATTTTTTCTAGCAGAGGGATAAGGGTTTGTGACTGAGAACTGCAAGAAGTTGCTTCAGATCCCATAATGCGTAAGAAAGTAAACACTTATTTCACAGCTTCTAATATTAAAGGTACTAAATAACTTGTGATGTCTATCCTGTTCCCATTAGAAATCAAGGCATAAATTTGCAAATTCTCTGATTAATTGAAACTTTATTTTTTAAGAAATAGTTGCTTTCCCAAAAATGTGCCCAGACAAGTGCAAGCAACCTTTTAATATCTAGAAAAGTAAAATATGCCTAAGTACTGTGTCCTCATTTTGCAGGCCTTACTAGGGAAACACTTCTTGTGTTTAATTAATGAAAACCCATCCAAATCAGAAGGCTTTTAACTCTGCGTTCAGGATTTTGAAGTGTAAGCATTTATGGAGGGACAGCTGTATTAACTGCTGCATTGCTTACCAGTAATTTCCATATTGCTTGAATTAATTTTCAAAATACTTTTCTACAAGAGAGACTTGGTTCACAGAGGTGCTAAAGGCAGATTGCCTTAGTAAGCTACTTTTGGCATACCCTTGTTTTGGATGTACTTGTGCTAAGCTACCTGTAGTTCTTAAAGCTCTGTAGATTAATATATGCACAAAGTCGGCGTGCATAGGAACAATAAATTAGTGCATCAAAATAAGAGGGTATTGCTGACCAGAGTTGGCCATTTAACTTAGTGGTTAAAAAAAGTGGGTTTGTTGTTTTGGGCGGGGGGTGGTTTAAAGTGTTGTGGTAGCAGAACATTGGGTAGATTGTGGTCTTGAAAAAGTAGATTCCTCACATTATCAATATGAGTAGCTTTGAGCATATTTGCAAGCCTCTTGCCCATTTTGCCTTATTAACAGTGTTTACTTCCTACAATTCCTGACTTTTGAGCATTAAAATAAATTTAGCCATACATTTGCTTTATGTGCAAGTCTTCTTTTGCAGTCAGCCTGTCACATGTTGAGATAATAGATAAATAGTCCCTGATTTCTGTTGCAACTGTGGTAAACTTAGTTAACTCCTGGAATTTTACTTAAGGATGTAAACTTCCTTTACTAGCGTTTTGTAGAAAGAGTGAACTGTGCCTTTTGATACTTCCACAGTAGTGTTTTCTCTGTAAAAACTTCCTAACACTTGTTTCTGTGTATCTTTGGGAAAATAAATGTATTGAAAGTATTCTAGAGGAGAAAAGATCCCTTCATGTTTCCTTTCATTTTGGTGTGAACCAAAGCATGTGTTTGATCTTTATCTTGTCTTTGGGTCTTTAGTCCTTGTTTTGTACTATGAAAGGTGTCACTGTCAACATGTAACAGTTCAATTATAAATTATTCCACAGGTGACCGAATGAATTTCACAGGAGCTGCTAGACCAATTTCTCCAGCAGGAAAATCAGACATGTCATCAAAACACAGAGCTGACTGCAGGTCACCCAAGCTTGATGTGCGAATGAACAGAGCTGCTGCCGAGCAGAAGAAACCCAGAAATACCGACAGCTTATCAGCCAGTGAGTGTCTGATGCTGAAGTCAGATGCCGCAAAGTTGCGGTCAGACTCTCACAGCAGGTCTTTGTCACCAAATCATAACACTTTGCAAACACTAAAAACTGATGGAAGAACGACTCCTGGTCTGAGAGCTGAATCTCCAGGGCCAGGAACCCGGTCGTCTTCTCCAAAGACAAAGACACTTACAGGCGTTAGATCTGGTGCTAGTTCTCCACGATCCTCATCACCCAATGACAAAACTCTACCTCAGAAAGCTTCATCCCCTGTCAAAACAAAGCTTGATCCTCCTCGAGAACGCTCCAAATCAGATTCTTACACATTAGATCCAGACACCCTTCGCAAAAAGAAAGTGCCACTAACAGAACCCTTAAGGGGTAGGTCCACTTCACCCAAACCAAAAATTATTGCAAAAGATGGGAAACCCGTACCAGAACCTGAAAATAGAGCTCCTTCCCCTCACGTTGTACAAGAAAATCTTCACAGTGAGGTAGTTGAAGTCTGTACTTCGAGTACTTTAAAGACTGACAGCATTACAGATACCACCTGTGAAGACAACACTGAATTCAGAAGTCTGGACGATGGTTCTAATAAAGTTCATTTCAGCATTGGAAAAGCACCACTGAAGGATGAGCAAGACATGAGAGCATCTCCGAAAGTGAGCCGTAAATGTGCTGGCAGGCACACAAGACCCAAAAAGGAAAAATCCAACTTCCTTTTCAAAGGAGATGGATCAAAGCCCATAGAGCCTGCCAAGCAAGCAATGTCACCTTCTGTTGCAGAATGTGCTCGAGCCGTGTTTGCTGCGTTTCTTTGGCATGAAGGAATAGTTCACGATGCCATGGCATGCTCGTCTTTTTTGAAGTTTAATCCAGAACTGTCCAAAGAGCATGCACCCATACGAAGCAGTCTTACTCAACAACCTGCAGAGGAAAAAGAAACCAAGTTGAAAAACAGACATTCATTGGAAATATCATCTGCTCTTAACATGTTCAACATCTCACCTCATGGACCAGATATATCTAAAATGGGTAGCATCAATAAAAACAAAGTCCTCTCGATGTTGAAAGAACCACCTCTGCATGAAAAGTGTGAGGATGGAAAAACTGAAACTACCTCCTTTGAAACATCCAGTCATCACACAATGAAATCCAAGTCTCCTCTTCCATTAACACTGCAGCACTTAGTAGCTTTCTGGGAAGATATTTCTTTAGCAACTATTAAAGCAGCTTCCCAAAACATGATTTTTCCAAGTCCTGGTTCTTGTGCAGTGTTGAAGAAGAAGGAAAGTGACAAAGATAACAAGAAAGCTAAAAAGGAGAAAAAGAAAAAAGAAAAGGTTGAGACCAGGCCAAGAGGAAATCTTTTTGGTGAGATGGCCCAGCTTGCAGTAGGAGGACCTGAAAAAGACACCATCTGTGAGTTGTGTGGAGAATCCCATCCATATCCAGTGACTTACCACATGAGACAAGCTCATCCAGGTAAGACTCTGTATTTTTAATTCTCATGTCGATCCATAAAGTATATTTCACACACATGTTCTGGTATTAGATACTGTTATGAAAATGTGTCAGACCATCCTTTCTATTATATACACTAAATTAAAAGTTATAGTTGCATGCAGACTGTCTGCACATCTTTGTGTATAATTTTAAGTAGTTACAGATCTAAAGTTTCAAAGTTGTTTGAAACAAGGTCAAAATAATGTTCTGACTTTGCAGTAGCTCTTCAGAACCATGCCATTTTTTCCAATTTAGTATTTGAAACTGTGATGAGAAAATTGAAAATAAAAAATGAAATTGATCATTTTGGGTTTCTACATTGCCAGAAGTTTTCTGTTACTGTTCTACTGTCAAGAGTAGAAAACTTCTGTCGGCTGTGTCAGTACTGGGTATAGTGACTTAATTTTTTTGGTGTACTTGTTGGTATGTACTTTTTTTAGCTCTGTGTGCAAAGTTAAAAGTCCTGAATCTTTCTGAGGAACTCTAAGCAGCAAAAGAATGCACTCCATTCCCTCTTAAGCTTTGTTAGCCAGGAGGCATGGTTTTTATGTTTGCTAAATTACAAATATTGTTGGCTAACTTAAAATCCCGACCTTATCATCACATAACTGTCTGAACAGGGAGCTGTTTATGCTTCGGACAAGATCAATATAAAAACTTGAAAACTACCATGCATTTGGATTCTTTGGACACTGGTGGGAAACATGGGCAAGAATCTTGTTTTGTAACCAATTCAAACATACTGAAAAGTAGAAAATTAGGCCAGGAAAAGACAAGTGTCTGCCTTTCTCCCCTCTTCATCCCTATCTTACTGCAATAAATAATAGAATAAGAATGTTTCTTTTGAAGTAACTGGTTCTCACCTTTCCCCTGCTGTAGGTTGTGGCCGCTATGCAGGTGGCCAAGGTTACAATAGCATTGGGCACTTCTGTGGAGGCTGGGCTGGGAACTGTGGCGATGGGGGCATTGGAGGGAGCACGTGGTATTTGGTGTGCGATCGATGCCGGGAAAAGTATCTCCGTGAAAAGCAAGCAGCAGCAAGAGAGAAGGTATTTTCAGCTCATATATTTGGCTGTCTATCTGCTTAGTAGTGCTGTGTTCACAACTTGAAAACAAGAACTGGTTTAAGAAATACTGAATTTCATAGTTTGGAAAGTTTTGGAATATCCTATTATCCTCATTGATGGGTTTAAGATAATAAAATTGAAACTTTGCTGGCTTCTGACTGGATTTCTTCTCTTCAGATGATAGTGTTCTCAAATTTTTAAAGTAATTTTTTTATCCCAGTATAACCACAGGATTAAATGTAATAATTAATTCTTCTAAGTATCTGTCAGTTTATTTGACTTTGAATTATTTTATTTGTTTGCTAAAATGAGTGCTGTTTTAATTTCGTGTTTGTAGTTTCTTTAATGATCCTAGTAATCCAGATCATTGGATACAAGATACCACTAGAGCAGTTTTTAATGAGAATAGTACAAAAGGTGTTTTTCTTATATCGGTCTTCAAGGAATAATTTCAAATTCTTAAAGTATGCAAATATGTTGATGTTTCAAGGTAAGCAGAACAATGCTAATTTAACTTTATTTTTTAAACTAAACTTTTAGCTACTTTTTGTGTGCAAAATAAATCCAGAAGCAAATGTCAAAACCATCAGCTGTTTATTAAATGTTTGTAAAAGTAGGAAAGTAATAGAAATGTGTTTTGTCATAGAAGGTATTTTACAACCGGTAGAATTAAGCAGCTGTACTATAAGGTAGGTTGTCAGATTCTCCAGTGGTGAATTTAATTATACCTTAATTAAATTTATCTAGATTAAACAATCTAGGAGAAAACCAATGCAAGTTAAGACACCTCGTGCCTTGCCAACTATGGAAGCTCATCAAGTGATTAAAGCCAATGCACTGTATTTACTGTCGCTGAGTAGTGCTGCTGAGCCCAGTATCCTCTGCTATCACCCTGCAAAAGCATTCCCATCTCAACTTCCCAGTCTCAAAGAAGGAATTTCTGAAGACTTTCCTATTAAGATGCCATGTCTCTATCTACAAACATTGGCAAGGTAATTAAAGGAAGTGTGTGAATGTTGATTTTAACACTTATCTATGTATAGTATTGGTTAAAAATGTGTGTGTAAACTAAACTAAAACTTACATAGAAAAATACATATTTTCCTAATTCTTTATGGTTTCTTTTTTTCTTCTATCTGTTTTAATCTGTGGTCTTGTTCAATTTTTTAGATTGTCTTTTCTCCTAGAGTTAAATACTCCCTAAGTAGCTTTTGGATGCTAAATACTTTGTAACAGTTCAGTTTCTGTCCAAAGAATTCAGAATTTCCCAAAGAGTTTAACTTAGTAGCAGACATACGTGCTACTTTTTTCTCTTCACAGCTAAAAAGAGTATGAAGGAAACCAGAAGAGTTGTGTTTTCTTGGTGTTCCTAAACAAATTTCACTGTAGTGTCTCGTGTTTATGTTGGGTAGATGTTTTGACCTAAAATACATTCTGGGAATACCTATTGAAAATGCTAAAAGATAGAAGAAGGTGATCCCCACTCCCTGTTGGTTGAAAATGCCACTGTATTTTCCATGAACACTTTAAAGTCACAACCCGCTTAAAAGTATTAATAAGTGAAGAGTAAGCAAATAGCATTGGCTGATGAAGTGTATTGGCAAATGATGTGTGTGTGTGTATGTGTGTGTTTCAGCAATTTTTAATCTTTAATCCTAATTTAAGAATCTAATTTGGTGTAGGCATCATCATGAAAATTTTGTTGGGTACCAGGATGACAACCTCTTCCAGGATGAGATGAGATACTTGCGCTCAACTTCGGTACCTGCACCATACATCTCCGTTACTCCTGATGCAAGCCCTAATGTCTTTGAAGAGCCCGAGAGTAACATGAAATCTATGCCCCCAAGGTACTTCCTTGTAGCTCTAGGAACTACATACAAATGTTAAAGCAGTAGCCTAACACCGATTTAATTTAAAAAAAAAAAAAAGAGGAAAACTTTGCTGCAGTTCAGAAGCTAAAGTATCTGATCAGTCTCTGAAATGGCAGCATAAAAGCCAAAAGCATGTGAAGATGTAGTTGGGAAATTTTCAGTGAATCATAGCATACCGGGTATTTTTTCTACTGTTAGCAGTGGAATATGTTTGAATATGTAAATATGCAAGGAATATACAAATCAGAACTGAAACTTTTTACTGTACTTCAAACCAATTACTTCTCTCTAGAGAGATTCTGGGTTTACAACCCAAACACAAAAATTTTTTTTTCAGTTGATAAGGACTCTTAGCATACAGGGAAATTTATCCAGAGCCTCTACTTCAGGCCTGCTTATTTCCCCATAGAGACAATTTTTCCAGAATCTACGGAACTGAAGAAGTGATCCAAAGATCAATAATCCAAGAACTGTAACTGTTGCAAACTCCTTGAAAATGTAGCAGGTTTTTTGGCTGTGTCTGTTCTTTATCACAACTGATTGAGTGCAGATTAATGGCCTTTTTGAAAGGAAGTAGCTGTTATTCTTCTTTCAGGATTTCATTTAGAAGGGAAATTTGAACAGGAGGAAATGTCATTGCCTTACACTTTCCAAAGCAAATGTTGCTGCTTTGTTCTGTGGGACATAAAAATGTCACTGAAGAAATGGCAATGCTATCTAGGACCAAGAGTGCTAGATGGTTTCTGTCAGGTTAAGCCACCTTCTTACCTCCTTAATTTTACTGTGATCTAATTCAAGCAGGTATAAAAATTTTTGTTTCCCCAGGGAAAATAATGGCTCTTGCTCTTAATAATAGTCCAGAATCTACTTAGATAGATGCTCAGTGTTTTCAGATGTCAGGATTCCTCATGTTATAGTGAGGATGCAATGAAGAGAAAATTTGCTTTTAATCTGTTTTTATTTCAATTTGTTGTATTTCGTACTGACTGCACAAATAGTTTATTGGAATACTACAATCTATAATGTAGTCTTTTCAGAAATAGAACTTTTCTAACAAAACTCCTTAAGAGTGCATCGTATTGGTATATTCCTTTATTAAAACTGTGGACACCATGGTCTCCTGAGGCCTATAGGGACAGCATAAGCTGGGAGTCCTTCTGCAGACTGTAAGAAGTCCACTGAAGGTAAGGAGTAAAACATGTCAGAGGTATAGCCGTAGCAAATCAAATTTGACTTTAAGGCTAATGATGTTAGAAGCTATTACTTCACATAAAGTTCTAAATTTCAGTTGGCTTGCATATTAAAAATTCACTTCATAGATGTTTTCACATGCATTCTCAGGAGAAGTTTGGTCTGAAACTTCAATTTGGGCATGACCTGAATGTCTGTATCTCTCTGAAAGAAATACCTAAATTCTTGGAACTCATCGTGTCCATCATTGCATTTGTTTATAAAGCACTTGCATGCTTTTTCACCACGTGTAATTCTAATATGTGCTCCTTCTTTTCCAGCATTTAACAGTTATTAGGTACATAAGACAAAGTTTCATGCAGTAGTAACATTGTGATTATGAAATGCATGTATCCTTATTATTTATTGGTGTATAAATGATGTGTACTCTATATATTTGTTAATGGGTGTATTACTTCACTGATCTCTTCGTAGCTTGGAAACCAGTCCAATAACAGATACAGATCTTGCAAAGCGCACAGTCTTTCAAAGATCATACTCAGTTGTTGCATCAGAATATGACAAACAGCACTCCATTTTGCCAGCACGTGTGAAGGCAATCCCCAGGCGACGAGTCAACAGCGGAGATGCAGGTAAGAGCACAGACATCGAAAGCAGGGAAAACCTATTCAAGGATTTACAATTCTTCTTGGAAACTGTGGACAAATATATTTCTTATAAATACATGTAGTGACTGTTTAGTTATAAAACAAGCTAATAGTAAACATTAGGTGTTTGTTAATCGGCACAGAATTAGCCCAAGATTGGTTTAGGATTTACTTTAATTCTGAAATTTGTGGTAAATCTTCTGTGCCTGATTTAAAATTGAAGGTGGTGTTTTCTTTCTCAGTTGAAGCATCGTTTTTCCATGTTGCTTTTTTAATGCAATTTTCTCTCAGAAAAAAAGAACCAATTCTAAAAGTGCTCTATTGCTTTCATTTTTACTGTGGCTATAAAATTGAAATGGACAAGGAATCTAATGTATCCATATTTTTATGCTTTTGAATAGAAGTGGGGTCCTCTCTCCTGAGACATCCATCTCCTGAACTTTCTCGGTTAATCTCCGCCCACAGCTCTCTTTCCAAAGGAGAGAGAAATTTCCAGTGGCCAGTATTGGCATTTGTAATCCAGCATCATGATCTGGAAGGACTTGAAATAGCAATGAAACAAGCCTTACGGAAATCTGCTTGCCGAGTCTTTGCCATGGAGGTATTCATGTACTGATGGATCTTGTGTGATTAAAATAAGAAAGATGGTTGTCAAGTCTGTCTTGGAACTTTTTTTTATTTAAGGTTAAGCTATGTTCCCTGTAATATAGTTGTCATTTTAATAAACTATTTTAGCTGCAGAGCAATAAGGTCTTACATGAAGACCTTTGCATTATTGTTTGCCTGTCCAAATCATCAGTGCACCGCTTATATGCATGGTTTAGGAGATGGTTTTACTCCAGATTTCCTTAACCAGCTGGTAACTCCTTGTATGTAATTTGTTTTAGGCCTTCAACTGGCTTCTTTGTAATGTCATTCAAACAACTTCTCTCCATGATATTTTATGGCATTTTGTGGCTTCCCTGACTCCTGCACCTGTAGAGCCTGAAGAAGAAGAGGATGAAGAAAATAAATCAAATAAAGAAAATGCAGAACAAGTAAGTGAGATTCTGCACTCGTTTCATCTCTGCTTGTTTTGTAGGCAAATTAGTAATATTTTTATGGGCAAAAAAAATTACTTAATCCTCTCACTGTGAAACAAAACCTTAAATTGTAGTTAAACTCATTTAGCAGACAGATTAATTTTTCTTCTAAATCTTGAGATTCTGTGTGCTAATGAATTACATGGTCTTTTAATGCATTATTTTTGAGTATTCATGGGAAATAAGAAATCAAAAAAGCACAAGCACATTGCTAATTCATTAAAAAAATGTACAGTTTACTTTTTATTCTTCCTTTGCCCCACCAAGTGAAGAGATAAATATTTTTTAAAGAAACTTTGTGGTTTGTTTTATTCTCTTTCAGTGTTCTGTAAAAAGCCCATAGTTAATAATGAAAATGCATAGTTAATTTATGTATATGTGTATGTATATGTTAATATGTGTATATGTATATACGAGTAATTACATAAATAAGTAATTATGTGCACTAGGTATACTTAATTTAGTGATTTAAGAAAAATCTATAGTTAGTTCTGAAAACATAGCATGTAAAATGGTATAGTCTAACATACCACACTTCCAAAAGATATCTTCATATGACCTCTTCTAGACTTAGCTCTGATTTAAAACATCATGTCCACAAAGAATAGCTCAAAAATTCATGCTAATGCTGTTAATAAGTCAGGGTAATTTTTATCACATGAAATCTAATCCAGTTTTGAAATGAGATGGTC
This sequence comes from Rhipidura dahli, assembly GCA_013399225.1. Classification (NCBI taxonomy): domain Eukaryota; kingdom Metazoa; phylum Chordata; class Aves; order Passeriformes; family Rhipiduridae; genus Rhipidura; species Rhipidura dahli. The sequence goes on from VXAC01001787.1 coordinate 789,386, forward strand.
TGAAATTAGTCTTTTGGCAGTGTAACCTGGTACACTGTTTTTCTGGTCCTGACACACCTTAACTAAGAATTATTATTTTCACAGCTCTAAGGAGATGCAGCTACTGATAACATTAGCTTAGTTACCAAGTTTGCTATGGCTGGATTTTGCTGCTCAGATAGAGTTGGTTTCAACAGCTGGAATATGTTATTTATTTCTGGTTTGTTTCTTTGTTTTCAAATTATTACAATGTAATGTTTCAAATCTTTAAATTATGAGAAACATGTGGCAGTATCCAATATAATTCCCAAATTCCCTGTCTGAGGATGAAGTGTAACTTCCTGTAAAAATTCTCTGACAGGAACTGTGTCAAGTTCACATTCATTGTAAGATTGTTGCAGTTACTCTTAAAGCAAATAGCATAAATGTTTTTGTTTAACCTTTTTTTCTCAGACAGTCTGTTAACAACACACAAATTGCTTTGCTCTGTAGGAAAAAGACACAAGAGTGTGTGAACACCCTCTGTCAGATATTGTGATTGCTGGGGAAGCAGCTCACCCCTTACCCCACACTTTCCATCGCCTTCTTCAGACAATCTCTGATCTCATGATGTCTCTTCCCAGTGGAAGTGCATTACAGCAAATGGCCTTAAGGTAAGCACATATCAAGAAAATTCTGGAAAAGGCTGGAAATGTTGTAGAATTACACTTAAAAGATTTTGCAGTGTAAATAGGATGCTTGAAAACTTTGTGCAAGAAGGAGCACAACTATCCTTACCACTAGGAAAGAGATACATAGAAGACACATATGTGTTTATACGTGTAAATAATAATCTAAAAAACTTTGTCAAGAGAAATGTTCTTGCTTTTAAATTCTATACTGTATCCACTGTGAAAAAGAAAACATCTTAGAGAATAATACAGCAGGATCTGCATGTATGTGCATGGTAATGTAGTGCCCTTTGCTCAGAAACCCGTCACCTGGATGCTATCTTTAAACGTAGAGATTTTTTTCTGTGTATCTGTCTCAAAGACACAAAATGAATTAATAATGGTTGTATTTACTATTAAAATTCTAAGAAAAGTTTATTCCTGCCTTCCTCAAAATGGTGTGCTATAAACACTTGGGATACTGTAAATTTTGAAGTTAAATGTTTCTAGAAAATATTTTGAGAAGCAAAAATGTAATTAATATTTTCATTGGTAAGTTGTGTCTTCTAACAGCAGTCTAAATTTCAAAGTCCTCTAAATGTGTTTTCAGATGCTGGAGTCTTAAATTCAAACAATCTGATCACCAGTTCCTGCACCAGAGCAATGTTTTTCATCATATCAACAATATTTTGTCTAAATCTGATGATGGAGATAGTGAAGAGAGTTTTAGTATCAGCGTTCAGTCTGGTTTTGAAGTCATGAATCAGGCAAGTAGTACAGCTCTGGCTCAGAATCAGAGATCATTTGTGAACAGTCTGTACTTGCAATGATGATTCTCTTTAAATTATAAGATTCCTTACTGCTGCATTTTCTTCAACATATCTCAGTTTGGGATCTTGTTCCTGCTATTTAGGCTCTCATATTTAGCTTCAGAGGCTTACATATTGACCCTTAGCCTGTATATCACTCAAACCTAAATATTGGAGCAGTGCTTGAAAGTGTTTGTTTGCAAGTGAAGTTCTTGGGGAATGTCTTGGACTCCATTGTGTCATGGAGTTAGTTAACTTTTTGAATTCTGTTCTTCCAGTTCTTCTTTATATCTTCATTATTTTATTCCAAGGAGCATGAATTAATACTTCTGTTTAATATTTTGAAGTGTTTGCTTCCATTTATTAATATATTTAGGCATTTGCTAATATATTCAGCTCTTTGCTATTAATATTTCCTTTGGTTTAAAGGACTGAGTAATTTGAATCAATAAAGCAGAAATTTCTTGGAGAGCCCATTCCTCAGAACAGAAATGCCTGTATGGTTTTAAAAACTGTAAATCCTGTCTGCATTTGGGCTTACTCTCAGGTATTTTAAATATTTCAATTTGTTTTCACAGGAACTGTGTATAGTGGTTTGTCTGAAAGACCTAACCAGCATTGTTGACATTAAAACATCGAGCCGACCTGCCATGATTGGCAGTTTAACAGATGGGTCTACAGAAACATTCTGGGAGTCAGGAGATGAGGACAAAAACAAAACTAAGAACATCACAATTAATTGTGTTAAAGGAATCAATGCACGTTACGTTTGTGTTCATGTAGACAATTCCAGAGATCTTGGGGTAAGGAGAATATAAAACTGTCTCTCATTGAAGGTGCACAGTCCAAGTTGTATGTGTTCATCAATCCAGAAGTGCTGATTTCTTTGTTTGTTGATACATTCTAATTCAGAAGTTCACATTTCAAAGTAAAGTTTCTAAATCCTGTGATTTGGAAAGCAGAAACTATTATGATTAAACCAGTCTGTCTGAATTTGCAGTTGCATAAAACTGAAACTGGGAAATTTAATTCTCAGTGGTGTGTTCAATTTCAGATGCATTTTCAATCATTTAATCATTTTGAGTTACTTTTCTTGCTCATCATTTTTTCAGAAGCATTGAAAGGAGGAGCTTCAAAATCCAAATTTTCTAGACTTTCTACAGACTTTTTTATTTATCTGTACAGTAATTGGATGTTACAAATGTATCTGTAATTCAACCACAGCATTTAATATAAAGAGCAGACTGTTTTAGAGAGCTGTATTTTAGAATTCTTTGTCCTTGTTTAGATAACTTTTCTTTGTAATGAAGCAACTTTTATGTATGTACTCTCTTAATACAGAAGTAGTAGTCAGAACTGTCTCAGATGAAGTGTTTCATTCTTATTTTGCTTGTCTGTTGCAGAATAAAGTGACCTCCATGACCTTCCTAACTGGCAAGGCAGTAGAAGATCTCTGCAGAATAAAGCAGGTAAACATTTTAATAGTTGACATAGAAAAATTGCTGTCATCTTTTGTGCACATAGCAGAGATTCTTCTAAGCAAATAGTTTCCATTTCTTTCAGTAGATAAATTACTCTGCAAGTATCAGGCATCATCATAAGCCTTGGAAAATACTGTGTTTTTAATGACAGAATTCAGTTATATATACTGACTATTGAGCAAGCTTTTACTTTCCTACTGAAACAGAACAGGGTTATGTAAAATGTTCCTTAGATTAATTTAGTTTTAATTCCTATATGGTAACTTATCCTTTCAGCTGTAGAAGGTTTCCAGAAAGGACTCCCAGAACACAGGAAGGAGCTGATTCAGCTTTGTTCCCTCTTTGTTCTGACATTTCATCAACAGCATTTTACCTTGCAGCACACCCACATACTGTATCCTGTCTCATGGTATGAAAAAAAAAAAAAAAGATAGCCTTGTCTGCTGCAACACAGTTCAGTGCAGACACTGAGAATTAGTGCAGAAATGGGAAAGAACAAATATTAGCTTGATTATAAATGAGCCTGTGGATAGGAGAGAGGGCTCCCTTGGCTCAGAGCCTAAGTAATGATGTGAGGCACTCCACCCTATCAGTCCTTGGTTTCCGGTAGTGACATTGAAGTTTCATCTGAAATACATGATTTCACATAGCATTATTTGTGTTCTTTTATTTTAAAGAGTACTTACTTTAAAATAAACCTAATTTCATACAGTTCATGTCTCTTTTGTACAGTTAAGTTCTGCATGCCTTGATGAGGATAGCAGATACTGACTTTCACAGAGTAACAATTTCTTTTGCAGGGGTTTGTGTGAATAGAGATGAAAAAAATATATCTACTGCTAATTGTGTGTTATATTTACAGTTAAATTATAGAGGCTTTTTTTTCTTTTTTCACTAAAGTGGTGAGCAAATACTAGTTTTAAGAGTTGTTTGCTTAATAAATGAACTGTTGCTTTGAGGATAAAAGGGATAGGGAGGCCACTATTTCTAATACGCTTTCAAGACAAAACAGAATTTTTTTAATCTGAACTCATGAAGTTGAATATTTTTATAACTAAACATAAGTCTTACTACTGCTCAGGTTGAAATTTTCATTGCAAGCATACTATTTGTTATAGTGATATGTGATGGCAGGTGACTTTTTGTTTGATGTAATGTCAGTTTCCAATTTTATATTCCTCTTTAATAGGTAGACTTGGATTCAAGACATATTGGCTGGGTAACAAGTGAACTTCCTGGGGGTGATAATCACATCATCAAAATAGAATTGAAGGGTCCAGAGAACACGCTAAGAGTTCGACAAGTAAAAATTCTTGGATGGAAGGATGGTGAAAGCATTAAAATAGCAGGCCAGATATCTGCAAGCGTGGCTCAACAAAGAAACTGTGAATCTGAGACACTGCGTGTATTCCGACTTATAACATCCCAGGTGGGATTTTAATGATGTGTTATACAGGAAAAGTTACTGTGAATTGTAAACTTTAAGTGCTTTATATTATCATGTAAAATGTCACATCTACACATGTTTGTCTTTGAGATATGGTAATTGTCACTGTCTTCCAGGTATTTGGAAAACTCATCTCCGGAGATGCTGAGCCAACCCCAGAACAAGAAGAGAAAGCACTGTTGTCTTCCCCAGAAGGAGAAGAAAAAGTACACAATGTATTTATTTGTATTTTATCAATAATACTTTGCTGAAAAAAATTATCCAGGATGATTTTCAGTATTTGTTCCATTTCTTATGCTGCATAATTTTCTGATCAAAACAGAAGTAAAATGTCACAATTGCTTATTTTTAAAAAATTGTAATGTATTTTTAATAGTAAACTATATGCATTTTTTAATAGTAAATTATAACTGAGACATATGCATTCAATGGAAACATCATAGTAATGGTGATGCAGATGATGACTACAATTACAGAAGTACTTAACACCCGTACTCATGGTGTACTCATGGTGTACTCATGGTGTAACATGCAAGTCCTTGCTTGTTATCTTGTGCCTCAAGAGAGGCTCCGTTAATATGTAGAGAAAAAGTAGGAAGAAACTGCACTCCATTTGTTTTGCCTATTATTTCATTTCATGCTTAAATTCCTCTTACAAAGAGTAAATACATTGAAGAGGTATTGATTAACCATAGTTAAATTGATCTTGCTTTTATATCTTCTCTGTAAAAAAAGCTACAAACTTCTAAAACACAGTTTGTTGATACATGCCATGTTAGTTGCTACAGTAATTAGGAAATATTGTTGAAACTTTTGATCTAATATTAAATGTGCTTTTTATGAAGGCAACATCAGATGCAGACCTGAAGGAGCACATGGTAGGGATTATATTCAGCCGAAGCAAGCTGACAAATTTGCAGAAACAGGTTTGTTCCTTTTGAAATTATTTGAGGATTAAATATTGGTGTCTTGTAATAAATGAGCTCATTTTCAGTGAATATTGCTAGGAAGATTTTCACAATAATAGAGCTACTGATTGATTTTGAAATGTATTAGTTCAGTAAGTTAAGCAGAATCTACTCTTCTGTCACTCACCCTAGCAAGCGTTGTAATCTCTTAAAAATGCTTTTTATCATGCTATTGTTTCTAAAATTTTTTTAAGCTTCCTGATTATTTAACTGAACAAGAGACTATTTTAATAAGTGCTTTTCATTTTTGTGTATTGAGTAAACGTATTTCTTAGGGGGTTTATGTGGAGTGGTTTTTTTAGCCTGAATTCTAATTAAAAAGTAAATTAAAAGGCAGGGTCCAAAAAACAATTAAAAATAATTTCAATTAAATTTTCCAGAACAAAGATGAGCAAAAATTCACCATTTTATTCTTCACTTGAATTTATGCTACAAAGTAATTTAAGTAGAAACCAAATTTCACAGGTTTCCCATTTTAGCCATACACGCAAAGGTACCTAAACCATGGTATTTTACACTTGCTGACAGTTTTTAAGAGCTACTTTTAAGAGTGTGCTTGGCTTCTGTCTGGCCAGGTGTGTGCCCACATAGTGCAGGCCATCCGGATGGAGGCGACGCGCGTCCGCGAGGAGTGGGAGCACGCCATCTCCAGCAAGGAGAACGCCAACTCGCAGCCCAGCGACGAGGACGCCTCCTCGGACGCCTACTGCTTCGAGCTGCTCTCCATGGTCCTGGCGCTCAGCGGCTCCAACGTGGGCCGCCAGTACCTGGCCCAGCAGCTCACTCTGCTCCAGGACCTCTTCTCCTTGCTGCACACTGCTTCTCCCAGGGTGCAGAGGCAGGTCAGTGCTAACCACTGATCAAGTGTCTCAGTATTCCTAGAAAAATGGCTTCGGAATCCTAAAATCACGCACGTGAAAAAAACCACTGTTTCTTGTGGGGAACTGAAGTGTCAGGTTTTAGGGTGTTTGTTTTGGGTTTTTTTTTTTTTTTAAATAGAGCATGGTAGAAATATCTGTCAGATGAACAGCACCTAAGTGTCCAGTGGTGTTTGAGTACTTCTTATTATACTTATATAATGCCCATGTAACCTGTGCAGCTAAGATGAGAGGTTTTTAATTACTGGAGTCTGTTATGGATCCTGCATGAGTCCTTAGCATCTGTGTCATACACTTGGGCTCCAAGTGTAGTAGTGTGGAACTAAACAGTTCCTTTCTACTCTTGGTATCCTCAAGGTGAGTTTTAATATCTGTTTCTTTCTGAATTTGAGTGCTGACTGTATATATAGTTACTGTATATATAGTTATGTACACATAATACATAAACACATATATGTTTTTAATAATGTTAATAATATAGAAACATATAAAATATTTGTGTTAGTACAGTTAATGCACTGTTTTGCTGATAGCTGCTGTGCCACCTTCAGGTGGATTTAAAGTTTCTGTTGCAGAAGTTTTTATGTCTCATACTCTCTATTCTTTTTTACAATTTTTGAACTGTTAAAATCTCACATCTTAACTTGCCTGGAGGCAGATACTGCCCTGCTTAGTAATTGTGATACATTGCAGATATGCAATAGCTCTTCAAGAGAACTTTGAAGGCTTTCACAATTAGATACAAAATGTTAAGTCCTTAAGCTTCATCACCTTTCATGCTGATTTGGACCAAACTTTGTATGATACATGAAATTCAACTGCAGTTTCACCTATTGGTAATGTTGAACCGTGACATTTCAAGAAAACTCCTCTTGGGTCCAGAGCAATTGGCACAGCAAAAAATTCCAGTTGGACTATCAAAAGGAAAAATAAAGGAGTGGGAAAGGAGTATTATAATTCTTAGTACCTGAGTATTATAATTCTTAGTACCTCAGGGCAAGTACTTCCAGAAGTCTGAAGTGTCTGTAATAGTTCTGCCACAGTTTCCTACATCTCAGGAATGCATGTGAAGTGGGTGGCACGTCTGTACCGTGCAGGCAAATCAGAGTTGTACAAACATCGGTATCGCCCTTACCCTAAGTCCAGTACCAAACAGAATTTTGTTACTATGTGAAGACTAAGTATTGTTTGAGTGAGATCAGTTCCAGACTCTTTGGCCTTGTCTCACTGCTTACATTAATAAATGCTTCACTGCAAGATAGAAATACTGCAGGATTTCTTACAGGAGTAATTAAGTACAGCAATTAGATTCAGTCCTTCCAACTGAAATAATTTGTGAAGAAGAAGAAAGGCTTTGTTTTTGCTTCAGAACTCCAGCTGTCTTCGTAAGAATTGTGGTGTTCTGATTTTTTTTTTCCAGGTAACATCATTACTGAGACGTGTTTTGCCTGAGGTAACCCCTAGTCGCCTGGCAAGTATTATAGGGGTGAAGTCTCTTCCACCAGCAGATATAAGTGATATAATTCATTCAACAGAAAAAGGAGATTGGAATAAACTAGGTATCTTGGACATGTTTTTGGGATGCATTGCCAAAGCTCTCACTGTACAGCTAAAAGCCAAAGGAACTACTATCACAGGGACAGCTGGCACTACTGCAGGCAAAGGAGTTACTACAGTCACACTTCCAATGATCTTCAATTCCAGGTTTGTTTAAAAATATGTAACAAACTACAGCCTACTGTATGCTGAATATGTACAGCACTTCTTTGTGCTGGATTTTGACAAATACTAATTAATTATTTGAATTTATTTAATCTATTACCATTTATCCTTGGCAGCTATATTCGGCGAGGTGAAAGTCATTGGTGGATGAAGGGGTCAACACCTACACAGATTTCAGAGATCATCATCAAACTCATTAAAGACATGGCAGCAGTGAGTTTCTATCCTTTAAATGTGGAGGATATTTGAATATTTCTGATAATGAAAAGTACTTTCTTTTCATTACTTTTATTACAGTTAGTATCAGATTGAGCTGTTAAATGTGAATTGGTCTCAAGGAAAAAACCAGTTTTCTGGATAGAGTCTAGGGCTAAGAGCAGTAGCAACTGAGTTCTGATTCTGCTCAACAGAAATCCAGTTTTGAAATAAGCTTTTTTATGTATACTTATACTAGAATTTTAAGAGGTAAACAATAATTGTGGGTCATTTTCTAACATTGTTAACTTTAAAGCTTAATTTTTATATCTTGAGCACTCAGAACTTCAACTGAAAAGTAAAACTTATCTGTGAAGTAAAATAATAGTGTTGTTTTCATGTAACTGTATGTAGACTTAATGTATGAATTTTCTGGTTGAGACTGACTTCTTTCAGTCACTGAAATCATAGTTCTTTATTACTTTAATTATCTGGGCTTAAATTTTCCATAGCTGTATCTGCTTCAGATATTTTTTTTTTCAGAAAAATTAATGAAAAGTATTCAGTATGAATCAGTATTTCCCAGAAATAATATTGGCAAAAGAAAAGAGGTTTTGTATGTGTTTTTGGGAAAGGAATTTAGGTGGGAGGCTATTTTTGGGTTCCTTAATTCTGCACCTATTTCAGTGAGGTGCTCTAAATGTCCCAGATTTTCCTCTGAATACCCTTTGAAAGGTTTTTCAGTATCTTCAGGTTGGGAGTCCTATTTTCTAAACCATTCACTGTACTTAGATTAAGGAGGTTCCTTCTCAAAGTTGCTGAAGCTGGATGGGAGTTCTCTGCAGTTGCTGCTGTTGATTCTGGCTACAAGAGTTTAGAATCTCACAACTGATAAGAGTTACAATTAAAGTCTGCGTTTGAAAACCTTTTTTTGAGGCTTTCTAGAGCTGCTAATTATCAGCAGGGTAGCATCAGTGTAACTATCCTCTTCATAATAGTCACAAATGTGATTCCTTTCACAGAACTTTTTCAATATTTGCAATGTGTAGGTACTTAGATCTGAGTTAGTCACTATAGCTTCCTGTTTAGATTCCAGCAAATCTCAATTATGTGTCACCTTCAGCATGAAGTTCAGAGCTTTAGAGATTACATTAAGATGTGAAGGATACAGCAGCCTTTGAATAAGAAATTTGAGGGTAGGAGTCAGTACCATAGGCTTAGAATGTTAAAGATTGGACAGTATGCTGGGGTTCTGATGTTTAATGTGTACTCCTCTTTATTTCTGTCTAATGCAGGAAGTGTGGAAATTATTCAGGAGGCTGAGCTAGGCTTCTGAAGCTGATTTCTCTAGGAAACCCACTGTGATCTGTGTGCTGGTCATAGTCACTTATCTGTGCTCCAGCTCTGCATCTTTCTTTCTGCAGAAGGGGTGGGGGACACTTTAGGAATAGGACTTCCCATTCTTCAAATCATACGCCCTCTATCTATTCCGAGTTAATTATTCCAGTAGTTGCTCAGAGGCAACCTCAGTCAGTCACCTCAGTATTTGAGGGTTAATGTTTACCAGATCTGTCTGATTTGAAAATCAAGGCCAGGTTGGATGGGGCTTTGAGGAGCCTGGTCTAGTGGAAGGTGTCCCTATCCACGGCAAGGGTGTTGAACTAGATGATCTTGAAGATCCCTTCCAGCACAAGTAATTCTGTGAAAACACCTGATTTATCGAAGTCATCCCTGATTTTCTCTTTTTCTGTCCTAACTTGAGATACTAACCTAATGTTTTTCAGCAGGTCTAATTACAATTTTAGCTGCTCTTAATAAAACCTGTAATAATTTGAGTTCCCTCTTCAACAGGGTCATCTTTCAGAAGCTTGGTCACGTGTAACAAAGAATGCTATTGCTGAAACAATCATAGCTCTGACCAAAATGGAAGAAGAGTACAGATCACCTGTGAGGTGCATTGCAACAACCAGAGTAAGAACTTCACTAAACTTAGCATTAGTTCATTTAAATGTGCAGTGGGAGCCCATTCAAGAACCTTCTGACATGTCAGAAATACACAAGTCAAAACTGAATTGGAATTAAATATGCATCTTGGGTATCTCAGAAGTAATGAAGAATAAGTGTGATGCCTCTGTACATTTAGAAGTTTATTCTTGAAATTATTCTGCTTAAAGTTTGTCACACTTGCTTTACGCTAAATCTGAGGTCATTCATCTGTGTGGAAAATTGCACAGTATGTATCAGCACAGTACTCTTTCAGCTCTCCAAGCAATTATTTTAAGTGGTTTGACTTCTAGGTAATCAGCTGCCATATCTCAAGGCTCTTATGAAAACGCTCAGTAACAGATGTTCTCTAGGACAATTAAGATAAGCTTCACCTGTGTTTGTCTCAAAAACTATTTGCTCAGCCCTTTATTACTGACAGGGTGTAACCTGGTGGTTTTCTTTTCTTGGTCTTTACTTTTTCAGTGAATCTTTTATAGAAAAAAAGGACTAGTTCAATCTTGACAGATTGCTTGAAATACTATGAAAAGCATGTTTGTAAATGATGACATTCCTCCTGTCATAGGGAGTACAGATTTTAGCTTCTCAAGCTTAATAATTATATATAAAAGTAAAGGAAGTTTGCAGTGGTTTCAGGCATTTGACACTCATGTTATTTTCCATCTTAAAAGTCTGTACCAGTTTTTCTTTTCATTTTTGTTACCCATAAAGTCTCTGCTTTCTGGAGGTCACAGTCACAGACTAGCACTGGCTCCTGCTGTCATCATATTAGTTTAATCAGGTCTCAGAGGAGCCCTGAATGTCAGCCCAGCTGCTCCTGTGACTGAATGTAGTTCTGTCATGGAGGTGTGGGGTTTTGGGGGAGAGTCTGGTAAAGTTTCTCAACAAAACCAATTTATCCAAATCAAACATTTGAATAAAGACTGTTCCAAAAAGCAGGTGTCAAGTGGCTTTCAGTTTTGTGTGCGCTGACAAATTATCCTCATGTAGCTCATCTGTTCAGGATTTCACTGTAGTCAGTGGAGAAGAAGAGAGAAAAGCTTCCTTTGACTAGTTAGCTCAGAACCCTTTTCTAGGTAATGCCAATTGCCCAATGCAGTGAGGAGGGAACAGGGAAACCAGTTTCATTGAGCTGAAGTTTTTGGAGGGTTGTTTTTGGGTTTGATTTTATTTTTATTAATCTGTGTCCTTGAATTTCTTCTTCTCCAAAGCCTGCAATGTTTGGGAGCAATCAAATCTATATAAGTCACATTTCTTCATAATGTGCTTTGGTTGATCTTTCTTCACTTTTTCTTTCTTGTGTGCTAGCTACTGTATTTATAATCATAAAGTGATATACCTGAAAGAAACAAGGTAGTTCCCAAAAGTTAAATAAGTTTTATTGTGTTGCTAATTTCTTTTGGAAAATAAACTTACACTGTATGAGCAGGCTAGTATCAGCTAGCAATAATAGAGTTTGCAGGTAATGGTGACACTCTTATCTGCCAAAGGTTATCTTTTCAGTGTTTGGTTGGGGTTTGGTTTGGTTTTAATATGTCTAAGACACTTAATTCTACCTTGCCTTTCAATAGCTGTGGCTGGCCTTAGCATCCCTCTGTGTACTTGATCAGGATCATGTTGATAGACTGTCCTCAGGAAGATGGATGGGAAAGGATGGGCAGCAGAAACAGATGGTGAGACTGAAAATCATATGGTTTTGTGGTTACTTTGATTTATTCACTCCTCAAAGAATTTAGAATAATGATAGAGAATGGTAAACTTGGCCTTTTCTCCCTTTTCTTCCCTCACTGTGGCGATTGTATATACAGGTTTGAAGTATTTGTGTACTAGACAAGCACTGCTCAGAAAACAGAAATTCCAACTTAAACCAGTAATGTAGCAATTCTACCAGTGTTCAAGATTAAATAAGGCCTTCCTAACACCTGTGGGATGAGTTTTTTAGTAGATTGACTCAGTTTATACAGCACCCTCTATCAGAGCTTTTTTGTTCTGTCTTAATCCCTATCATGAAATAAAATCAATTATTTTGTGTTACTCAATAACTCCTTCTCTGTGATTTAGCTTCCTCTTTCCCATCTCACTAGAGAATGATTACCCCAGGGAGAAACTCCTTCTATCTGAATTTAGTAAAACTACCATTTACACAGAGGACTTATAAATTTGATATGGAATATGATTCTATCCATACTTTTCATTTAACAAAATGCCTGTACTTTTCAGTATGACAAAAAGCTTGTGATTTTTTTAATACTGTTCTAGAAAGAGTACAATAATGAAGCTGGTCTCTTTATATCTTGGTTAGGTGGATCCCTGTGGGAAGCAGGGGAAGGTTGTGCAATAGCAACAAAGGCTAGTTAGAGCAAAGAAGCATCTAAAGCAGTTTAGTGTAGGTAGAAACAGAATATAGGAGGCATAGAGCTGCAGCAGCAGCAAGGACTAAAACTCTGCTGAGAAAGAAGCAGACACAAAGGTTTCTGAGGTGCTTCAGAAAGTAAAGGGACTTGGAGATGTCAGAGGAGCAGCCAAGACGTTGTCAAGCAGGCATTCAAGCTGCTGAAGCCAGCCTGAAACTCCCTAATCCTGTTTCACATCAGGATATTCAAATGCTGAGGTGAACTGGGTGTCTCCCTACCAGAACTGCTTTGAAAGAACTCTGTTCTAAGTTGCACGAGAGTATCATGGAAACCACGTGTTCTGGGATTACAGTGGAAACTTGTTCTGAGACACGTGTCTAGGCAAAATCAGTTGCTGAAGTCTATTTGTGGGCATATTTTGAATTGCAAAACAACCCTGCTGAATTTTTTTTTAAATTGTATCAGTAGAGCAACTTGATTTTATGATGGATTTTGAAGTTTGTTACTTCAGCCATTCAGTCTCTGAGTTATGGATGATCTACAGCTTCGTTTAGATGTTTGAAAAGAGTAAACATACCATATCAAAGTAATGAAGGGTAAATATCATGCCTGTTGACTGACCTGAGTACTCACATCTCTGAACTTTCCTGTTAACATGCCCATAACTGTTGTTAGCACATAAATCTCTTCTCAGACTAGTTAAAAGCAATGTCTCAACTGTTTTGTTGAAAACGCACTTTTTTAGTGCATTACACAAAATACAAGATTAGGAATATGAGAAAAACTCTTGTCATACATTGAGGGGGTTTCTGTCAAGGAATAATTGTTTCAATATTTATTATTTAAAAGATAGCATTAATAGTCAAAAGAAGCTCTTTATGCCCCTTTATAAATTGGAGGGGCGGTGTGGGGTGTGGGACTGAGGGCAGAATAAAAACAGATGCTGAAAGGAAGTGAAGGACTTAATAAAGAGGAATTATTTTTTTCTTTTTTTTCTCTCTCAGCCAATGTGTGATAACCATGATGATGGTGAAACTGCTGCAATCATTTTATGTAATGTCTGTGGGAATTTGTGCACGGATTGTGACCGATTCCTTCATCTCCATCGGCGAACAAAAACTCACCAGAGACAGGTAGAGTATACATGGCCCTGTGTTGTGTGTGCTGCATTGTTGTGTGTGTCTCCCTAAATAAAATATAACCAAAAGGTAGTAGCAAATACTGAATGTGAAAAGGGTGTTTTGTTTTATTTTGGAGATGGGATAGACAAGTTTCCAGTTAATTCTCATTAGCTGTTTTTAGTTACATTCTTATGTCCTTTATCTTTTACAAAGATTAGAAAACCTTGCAGCAGTTCCTAATTCTAGTTCTTATGCTATATCAACTTTTTCTCTCTTGTTCAACATTGTTTAGGAAGGCTTTTTTAGGAGAATTTAGACGCTGCCTAGACTTTCTTAAGTATATGTTGGTTCTTTACTCCTGTTAAATTGTATCTCTTTTACTTCTTCTGTCATATGAGTCAGTGCTTGTCAACTGCATCATTTCTAAAGTATGTGTATTCCTTTTTAATATCCAGGAAGATGATTTGACAGCAAATATTCCTACTGGTTCCCCTATGAGTTGTCCCTTATTTTTCAATGTTCCTCTAGCTTTCACTGTCTTTTCACAGATAAATATGTTGTCTTATCCATAAGCTTGAAAATTTCCAGACTTCTTTTGGGTTTGTTTTTAGGATTGAAATTTTGACTAGATCTAAGTTTTTCTAACTTGCTGAGTACTCTGCTAATTAGTGTTCTTCTGTGGTATTCTTTTATCCTTTTCATCGCTAAACTTGAAACTACATTCTCTTTGGATTTTTTCTTTTTGTCATTGAAATTAATGTTGAAGATGCCTTTATTTTTGGAATTCTTGAACATTTCCTCTTTCCTGACACTATATATCTCATTTATGGTTTCTTGTGATCCTTCATTTTCCCCTTTCCTTCTGACTACTTACATTTGTACAAAGATTAAAATAATAAATGTCATTAATAAAGTTAATTCAGTGGAACTCGTTCCTCATCTCCCTCTCCTACAAGCATCATATTAACGTTTTAGTTATGTTCAGGAATGGGCTTTTAAAGGAGATGATCATATTTCCTTCAAGTGCATTGTTTTTGTTACTGAGCAGCCTTGGAGTCCTTGAACTGGATTGTTTTCAGGTGAAAATAAAAGCCAATCAAAAGATAGGTGCAGGGACACACTGCTTATGGTTGTTCGCACCGGGGATCAGCTGCTCTAGAGCACTTGTGATGTAACCATGAGACCTTTGGTACTGAGTTTCACTCTCCAGTGAAACACTCTTGCCTGGTGCCTCAGCATCTGCAGTGTTGTCTCAGCCTGGCACTTCCATGTGTGTCTGTTACCTTCTATTTCTTAGCCAGACTTTGCAATCCCCTTTGAAATTTTCCTATTTTGTCATCCTAAGAAGATCATTTTATGTCTACTCTTCTGTCACGGCACAGCACAGTCTAGTCTCATTCATTTTTCTGATTTCTCCTATTATAGCCTGTTCAGATTACAGTTGATAAAAAGTAAGTTTTTATCTCAAAGAAGTCCTCACATTTTTCCTTTAATCTGTCCAAAATAGCTACTTATCAGATTTTCCTACTCACTTCTAAAAGCATGTTTAAACTTTTGTTCTTTATTCACCACTTTTACCTTTACATCTCACGTATTAAGCCTCTCAAATTCAGTTTTAATTCTGTCATGTTCCCTCTCTCCTGTTTTCTGTTTGCTTACTGTTCTTGTCCCTCTTCAGTCATACATACCTCTTTAATGTATTTTCTCCCCCTTCCAGGAAGGACAGCGTGTAAGTTACTCAGGTGTGCTTATGTGAATACTTTGTGAAGCCGTTAGGGGTATTTTTTCTGCTTGTAATAAGAGCTAAAGTGAGTGTATAAATCCATACCTGGGAAAATTTTAACTTTTATTGCATTGCAGGTGAAACAAAGGCAAACAGACCTGCCTTTAGAGCTTGGGAAAGGAGCAAAAGAAGAGACTGAACCAAGTTCCTTAAAGATTTCATGCTGATTTTTTTTATTTTGCAAAAACTTTTTATTTGCCTCATTGTAGCCAAAAGTATCCTCTGTGTATTTATATGAAAGTCAAAAATATTTAATTGTTGTTTTATAGTACATGTTATTAAGACCCTAATTCTCAATGTCGCTTTCATAAACTACTAGCATGGTTATGTGAAGATATTTCTGATGTTATCTTGTGCTTTTAAAATACTGTGGCATACTGGATGTGTTCGGTAGGAATTATTAAATCCAAGCTCTGTATTTATTAAACCAGAAAAAAATGTGCAGCTCTCTCCTTAGCATTGCTGCACTGTTGTTTCTCAGCCATGTCAGATCAAAATTTAATTTTATTCATTTTTATTTCTAAAAACACTAAGCCTTTATCCTGCATGTCTGCAATATGTCCAAGTTATGGAATGTATAAAAGAAAAACAGCTTGCAGTAGACAATCTCTACAGAATTTATAAAACACCTGGTGTAAATCCAAAGAGAGAGTGACAAAAATTACAGACACATCTATGCTCTAACTAAATGTGCTACTGAGTATTTGTTTGGTTACCTTGACAGGTGTTCAAAGAAGAAGAAGAAGCTATCAAAGTTGATCTCCATGAGGGCTGTGGTAGGACCAAACTTTTCTGGCTCATGGCATTAGCAGATTCTAAAACTATGAAAGCAATGGTGGAGTTCAGAGAACAGACAGGTAAAACAACTCTTATTTCTTGCTCTTTATCCTGATCATTGTGATTTTCACCTGCTTTGGGGCAATTGTTTGTTCATAAAAATAGAATAGTTTATAATAATTGCTGTATTTCTGGTTGTTTTCTGTGACTGCTGTTTTGATGTCTGATAGAATATCAGTCCCTTGTGTTTCATTAGAACATTTTTGGCCTTTTTCCCTCTTTTGACCATAGGCAAACCGACCACCAGCAGTTCTGAAGCATGTCGGTTCTGTGGATGTAGGAGTGGAACGGAATTGTCAGCAGTGGGAAGCGTTTGTCCTGATACAGACTGCCAGGTGTGTATTAGCAAGTATCAATCATCACTAATTACACAAAGAGGAAAAGATCATAGGATGAAATGGGCTTCTTATTTTGAATAAATCTTGTTTATCCCTGTGGTCCATTTTAAATCAGATCTCTCATGATAAAGTTCTAATATTGAGTATTATCATTCAAATACTTCTGAGTTTGTAAATGTTTATTTTAGTTACAGACTACAAGCACTAATGGTCAACTAACATACTGGGTAGTTTTATTATTATCTTCAGAAGTATCTCAGGTTTTCACAACAGCCTTGCAATTATAAAGTAAAGTACACACTGTCAGCATAAAGTCAAATGTACCAGAAAGCCAGATAAAAAGAGTTTGCCCAACAGTCCATGTATTATGTGAGTGTAGAACATTTAAGACTCAGCCAGGTTTGTCATCTGTATCCATGTATCCTGAGTGTTTCTGTGCCCTATAGTGTGGGTGCAATTGGCAGAGGGCCAAGTCCTAACCAGTTTCTTACCCCACCCTATTTATTTCTGTCTAAGTGAAGCAAATTGGTAATGTTTTTTTCCTCTCTCTGCCTATGAAGACATAATATTAATGTTACTTAAATACAGTTCAATTTGTTGTTAGCTTCTGGGTAACTTTTGTAAGTTTTCTATTTATTAGGGATGGAGATTAGAGGTGGTTAAAAATCCGTTTCCATGTAAAATCACTTTATGCTGATTAATGATTAGCTTATAATGTATTCTTAAGAGTGGGTTACTTGATGCCTCTCCAAAATATGCAGATATCTCAAAGGCTGTTAATACAGGGCAAGCAATGTTTATGCAGGAAGCACTCAATATATAAAACACACACAAAGGATCAAAGAACAGTTCTCTTTCTATTGAAAGTTTTAAATTATGGTTTCATTAAGCCATTTCCATTCTGGAGTAATGCTGGTAAACAAAGGAAACATTGTTATTTCAAGTACACAACATTCAGCTTTTCCCAAGTACCTGATGCAGCAGTAGACAATATAAATCATGACTCTTTCTTCTCAGTTGATTGCACAGACCAGCAGTCCTTTGAAAAGCTACACTGTCAGAATACTCAGCAAAGGGGAAAAGATGATTAATTCTTTACTTTTAATTCGTTTAGGAGTATGCAAAGATTGCCTGCAGCAAGACACACCCCTGCGGTCATCCCTGCGGAGGTGTTAAGAACGAAGAGCACTGTTTGCCGTGCTTGCATGGCTGTGACAAAAACGCTACAACTCTTAAACAAGATGCTGATGACATGTGCATGATCTGCTTTACTGAAGCACTTTCAGCAGCACCAGCTATCCAGGTTTCTTGTTTGTTTGGGTTTTTTCCCTTTTAAGAGGTTACTATTATGGTTTTAATGTGCAGTATGAAGGAAGTGCAAATATGAAGTCTTTTCAAATTATGCTCTTAAAAATTTGAAAACAGACATAACAGTAGTTCAGCTAATTAAAAAGCTTTCTTTTTGTCTGGAATTAATTCTATTTCAAGAAACCATATTGGATCAATTTAGTTTGCTGTGGCTACTTTATTAAAATACATGGTATTTCATAAGGGAGAAAAACAAATGAGGTAATTAGTGGATATAATTTACATGTATTTCATATATCCATAGGTGGTCTTGGAGTGGTTATGATTTTAATGCCCATTTTATTTTCTTTCTTGTTGTTAAGAAGAAAATAAGGGTCTTCTAGGATTTTAAATAAAGCAATGTTGGGATTGATACATGTTGCCGCTTAAAAGCAAATAACTACTTTAGTGGTTAATGTAATTTCAATACTCACTTACACTTACTCTTTCCTAAAGCTGGACTGCAGCCATGTTTTCCATTTGCAATGCTGTCAACGAGTACTAGAAAACAGATGGCTCGGGCCAAGGATAACTTTTGGGTTTATGTCCTGCCCAATTTGCAAGGTAAATGAGCTGTGTGCCTACCTAAGTCAAGCAACTTACCTGATACTTAGCTTTTCCTTTTTTTTATTATTTGTTAATACTGTATTGCTTGTTACAGTATAAATGAGTTGTACATTACTTTTTTTCTTAATTTCACGTTGCTATAGGAAGACTAGCATTGATGCATCTTTTTATCTTCTCCTGCTGTTCCCTGAGGTGTCCTCTTAAAAAGACAGCATAGTCCAGACATTGTCTTAATTTTTTTTTTATTCTTAGCACTATCACCTTGTAAATTCCCAGTATTTGGTGATGGTGGGGAGAGGAAGAAGTAATCCTAATGCACACTACCTGAAGCAGGAATTCTCTGTTTTACTAACCACTTTTGAAGCTGCTTTTCTTCTCAGTGTGGGGGCAGAGCTGAAGAATACATGTACTTAGTTCACTTTGAGTTAGTAATAATTCCTCATGTACTCTACAAAATTTAAATTGCTGTAAGCAAAAGCATATGATAGCTGCTGGAAAGAAAAGCACCTTACCCCACCCTAAGAACTTGAAATTTTGGAATAGTCAGCCATTCTGCATTGCTGTGGTTCTGCTATCTTGTTGCATTGTGGTAATTTATGGCAGTAGCTTGTGGTCACCAAATGATGAAGAGGACTGTCAGTCATTATGCTAATTGCTGAGTAGTAAGCCAAAAAAGACCAAAATTACAGAAAATATACAATCAGAATATTCCTGTGCTGTGGTGAATATTTCATATGCTCTTCACCACACCCCTGGCTGTTAGTCTGTTGGAAGGGTTGATGTTCCCAAATCACAACAGGCCATAAAAGAAGCATTCATGGATACTATTTTTGCAGCAAATAGAGTACAAACTATATCAGCCATTTTTTGAAATGTCTGCTGTCCAGGCTGGTATGTTTTTATGACATCTATCATGATATTTGTGCCTGACCATAACACAGATTATTATAGCTGGTGGGATAAAGATGCAAGATACTTTAATCAGGATTTTTTTTATTTCAGAACAAAATCAATCACACAGTATTAAAGGATTTGCTTGATCCAATCAAAGAACTCTATGAAGATGTAAGGAGAAAAGCGCTAATGAGATTGGAATATGAAGGGTTGCACAAGAGCGAGGCCATCACAACACCGGGTGTTAGATTTTATAATGACCCTGCTGGCTACGCTATGAACAGATATGCTTATTATGTTTGCTACAAGTGCAAAAAGGTATGCTGTTAGTTATTAAATGTATGTTACCATTTCAAAAGTAATTACTTAGAACAGAGCATGTGTTTAATATATTGTGTATGGAGCAGAAAAGCAGGAAAAAATGTTGTTCACAGAATCATAATTTAATAAATCAAGTGTTGGGCAAATGAGATGTAAATCTTACCTTGTAAAGCTCAAGTGTGTATACAGAGCAGCCCAGAAACCAAAAGCACATTGAGTCAATGGCCACTTACAAGAAGGTGCCATACTTCCTCCAGTACCTATTCACCTCAAGCTGCTACTTAATTCTGACATAGGGTTCATAGAGCATCCAAATCCTTTTCCAGAAGCATTCAAGTTTCTTGCATAGACCAGGGTACCTTGCAGTTTTTGGTCTTGTCCATCCTAAGACTGAGCGACACTGAGTGCCTCAAAACCACGTACCTACAGAGAGAGTCAAGAGTGATCAGAACAGTGGAGACCACTGAAATGGCAGTCATTCATTGTATTCCCCTTACAAATGGAGTTAGTTAAACTGAAAAAAATAGTTAAAAGAATAATTGTCTCTGGTTTAAAATCCAATCGTTTCTGTATGCAATTAAGGCATATTTTGGCGGTGAAGCTCGTTGTGATGCTGAAGCTGGCCAAGGAGATGACTATGATCCAAGAGAGCTTATTTGTGGTGCATGCTCTGATGTTTCAAGGGCTCAGGTCAGTAAATAACTTCTATTCACATTTTTATTTTATTCTGAAACTCTGAGTACCTGAGCTGTACAATAATTCACAGTCATTTGTAATTACATGTATTGTACAATATTTTATAGTATTAATACAGTCTACAGAATGTGGAAATTTGAGTCGTTGGGATTGTTAGAACATGGCTGCTTCATTGACTGGTGTTTGCTTTCCTTTGTTCAGATGTGTCCCAAACACGGTACAGATTTCTTAGAATACAAATGCCGCTACTGCTGTTCAGTTGCTGTTTTTTTCTGTTTTGGGACAACGCATTTTTGCAATGCTTGCCATGATGATTTCCAAAGAATGACAAGCATCCCTAAAGAAGAGCTCCCACACTGTCCTGCAGGTAAGACTTGCACAAAGCAAATTTACCACACTGAATTCTGAAATAAGTAACAAGTTCTTAATAACTTTCCTTACTGGTTTTTTTGTTTTGTTTTATTTTCTGACAATGTCATTGCACTGATCACTTAAACATTAGATACTTTGATACAGGAGTTTCCTTTACCAGGAGTTCCCTATACCAGGTCAGACTCCAGATGTAGAATGATGTGTAAAATTGTGTATTGATAAAATAAACACACTGTTAACTGATGTATCTGTACTTAGCTAGCAGTCATTTATAAACTGTTACCCCAATGCCTTAGTTACTAAGTTCATGTGTTGTACATTGATTTGATATTAGTAAATGATTGGGGGGAAAAGTGAAATCTTTTTGTTAAGATACTTACATAAAATAAGTAAACAAATAAATTACGATTCCTAGTATAACCTTAGAATTATAGTTTACTGCTGAATGTAACTCTTGTTCATTAGTATCAGTTTCACTCTTATATTGTGGAGTTCTTCCACACTATTAATGAGATAAAACTTCCTTAAGTGACTCTCTATAAGCTTCTTGCCTTTTTTAAATTGAATTTGATTGGTTTAAGTTACATGGCAGTTTGATCATTTTTTTTGTCTTCAAAGACCAATTCAACATTTGAGCAAGATTCCCTTCACTTAGCATGTTTGGGGGATGTTTGAGGAAATGTACTGTATGTTTGTTTACATTGTCTGCAAGCATTAATCCATTTTTTTAAATTTTTTTTTCCCCCTCACCCTTAAATTCACTGTAGGTCCCAAAGGTAAACAACTTGAAGGAACAGAATGCCCACTTCATGTTGTCCATCCACCCACTGGTGAAGAATTTGCTCTGGGTTGTGGGGTTTGCAGAAATGCTCACACTTTTTAGACAACCTTTTTTTTAACCAGAGCAAAACAGGTGCCCTCATCCCTCAAGTGTCCTGAAAACAAAGTCCAGCTGGGATGAGGATGGGACCATTCCATAACCCAGGTAAAAGGAACAATTTACAGTGCAAGAAGGATGCCAAATACCATGTACATAATTCTTGCTGTGAGATATTGACATTTTTTGAACTGAGACATCAAAATTTGTGAGGTGTTTGCATGTGGCCATTACAGTCATCGGCTAGGAAACATTGGACATTTACAAATAAACAATTGTTATTAAAGGATCTGTGTGTCTGTGGACTATGAATGATGCTGGCTTTCAGGAGAAAGAAAAAAATATTGATTATTGTATACTGACTTTTTGTAATCTTGTACAATTGTAACGCATCACAAGTGGGGATGGGAAAGAGGAATATTCTGGTTTATTTCCTAGACTGTTATAAAAAAATGTGTTAGGAAGGCATAAATGTAACAAGTATCACACTGTATATAAAGGTATCAATGTTTGTCCTGTATAAGAAATATTAAATTACAACAGCAGTTTCATTTAAACTTCTGGGTTATGTTTGAGCCTGAAATTTTAATGAAGTGCAATACTGAGTGTGCCTCATATCTTGCAGCTGTAAACATAATGGAATGTACATGTCAATAAAGCCACTGTACATTTTTATACAGTGAAAGTCTAACAAATGTGTAAGCCTCCATTTTCAGAAACACTTTTAAAACAGAGTGGGGGAAGAGGGAGGGGGAAGAAGGGGGAGGTGTCCTTTGATTACTTTAGCAGACTCTTAAAAAGTAGAAAAGTTTTTTGGGTAAACTGGTGGTTATGGAAGTACTTAAGACATAAAAAGCACTGCTGCATTTCTCAACAGAAAAACTGGGTAGGTGTGCTAGCATTCATATGAAGAATTGTATTTCCATTTCAATTACCAACAGGGCTTTAAAACACAAAAGACTGTATTTTAAATAATTTTTGATCAGTTATATTTTACTGAAGACTCCTTGTGGCTCCTGCTTTTAGGACAAAGAGCTTTTTGACATGAATTTCAAAATGTTCATTTCATAAGGGTCCAAAGTCCTCTGCACCTGCATAATGAATTCAAAATATAACTTCAAGTAAAAACTTCTTTCTAAGATTTTCTCTTTAGATGTTTTTTCTTAGATGTGTTCAACTTCCTTTCTAGCATATCTGTCTTGAAGCTGATGAAAAGTGTGTTGCTGGCTTTTACATTTAAGATATTGGTAGATTTCATCCACACCAGACAACCTTGACCAGACTGGAACCAATGGGATCCATCTGGCCTGACTTCAGACATCTGTAATGACAGGATCACAGAAAAGACCTTTTGGAGATCATCTTGCCCAACCCCCCTGCTAAAACAGGTTCACCTAGAGCACCATGTGTATCTCTGCACTTTGAAGTAGTTCAGAATAGTTCACACACCTGTGAAGTACAGTTGATGTTACTCACTGTGGCTCCACCGAGGGATCAGGTCAGGCTGGATCCATGGGCTGAGGCCAATTGTGTGAGGTTCAACAAGGCCAAGTGCCAGGTCCTGTGCTTGGGTCACAACCCCAGGCAGTGCTACAGGCTTGGGGAAGGGCTGGAAAGCTGCCCAGCACAAAAGGACCTGGGGGTGCTGATGACAGCAATGGAACATGAGCCAGCAGCGTGCCCAGGTGGCCAAGAAGGCCAGTGGCATCTGGCCTATGTCAAAAATAGTGTGGCCTGCAGGACCAGTGATTGTGCCTCCATTGGGTGTCTGACCTATTGTCATATTTATAAAATTTCTGAGTGTAGAACCATAATTACAAATGAGTTCTGGTTTTGAATTTTTCAGCCTTCTTTTTTATTTTAGGCTGAGTATTAATTTAGGAAATTGAGATTACGGTGCGGAAAGGACATGATACTGTTCATATTTATTAGGTGGATAGAGTGAGGGATAGGCAGTATTGGAGAAATGTTTTTCTCACACACAACTGACCATCCCCTGTCACCACTCCAGGGAGGCAGCATGGCCACGTGTGAGCATCAGGCTCTTGCACAGAACTCAGCTCCCTCACGTAATGGTTGAACCTTGGACACGCTGCTCCCACACTGTCTCAGACATTCACGTCACCTCATCTCCCCCACACTGATCTCTGCCGGTGATTATAACAGATGCCAGCACAGGCCACTAATCAGATCAGTCCACAATAAGATTGCTGTATGCCTTTCCAGCAGTCTCACATGTTTTTCTGTCAGCTGTTGATTCACAGCCCACGCAATGGAAATAGTCAGTTCTTGTTTGTACCACCCTGTTTGCCACAGCCCCACCACACACAGCTAATTTATACCAAACTCAGTTCCTGGCCAAGGCGAGGCCTCAGTGCTCACACTTGGATCATTAGTTTAAAAATAGCTTCAACTTCTATGGGTGTATCCACCCACTGAACACAAAGTGAACAGTAAAAGTTAATAAGACACAGCTAATTAGCATGTCATCATGAGGACCAAGTAAGCTTGGTCCCTACAAAACAGGTTTTGCTAATTCCATCATACTGAGTTCATGTTTCTCCTAGACAGAGGCTTAGCTACGGAGTTTCACAACAACCCAGTCATTCGGAACAGAAATCAAACTTTGCAGGGCTTTTCCACAGCCCTCTCTTTAAGCCATGCCACACACTGCAGGTGCCAGAGTGCTGTGGTTGTAGGGCAGATGCCTTGTCCCTCAGCCCACGGTGTACTGGCAGGGCTGTGCTGTCGCAGCATCCCAGGATCTGGCTCCTCAGCAGGTATTCCTTCAGAGGTGCAGCCAAATACAGAACAACAAACTGATTACACAGCAGCCAGATGCAATGCGTATTATGAGTCATTGATAATCACCCAAAGATGCCCCCTGCCAGCTGGTCCAGGGAGTTTTCTCAGGTAATAGCCATCTCTGCAGTCTCTTAGAATTCAGGAGGTGCTCTCTGCTCTTGCCTCAATGTTTCATGTAGGCTGTGGGCTGCTTGTTGAAATACAATCCCTTTGGATGTAGCCAGTTTCTTTCACCGTACCTAAAAGGAGATTTGGACACTGAAACCTTGGATGGGTGCTTGAGGCAGTGCTTTGGGTCTTCCATTGAGCAGCATATGCAGTGCCCTTTGCTATTGCCATCCATGGCATTGCTTCTACACTCCCACTCATTTCTGCATCCCAGGTGAACCAAGTATTCCTAGCCCATGTTAGGTCTCAGCTAATCTAGTATTTCCACCTCCCCGTGGGTTATTCAGTATTATTCCTTTCCTGCATGTCACTTTGTATATATCCTCCCCTGCACAGTTTAACTTTTCTGCCCTGGAGAGCATTCCCACTCCACCCAGCCCCATTCCTAGGTCTCACCTCTGCCTCATACTCCTCCAGAACAGCCATTAGAAGAAGGAAAGATGGCATTAAGTATGCTGGCATACAGAGGGAATGCTTAATCCACTGTGGCCACATGTGCAGCAGTGTCACATCACTTTAAGATAGAGATTCAGGTGGTTTGGTGTGAATGAGGTATGATCCACTAGCAGTAACTCACCATCCTAATGCCAATTCCTAACAAGGACACTTACAAACTTGGCTGGGCAACCTCAGCTGGGGAACAACAGCTGGGGGAACAACAGCTGATTAAATGCATTTGCCTGAGGGCACGTTGTATCACTGGACTCTGTCACAGAGCAGTAATAGCAACGGGATGATCCTGAGCTACAGGGTAAACACAACTCCCCACAGGTTTTGCTCTAATAGACATAACATATGTAAGCTGGTATGTTGGGTTTGCATCCACCTCTGTCTCCCTTTTCTCCAACACAAAGAGAATTTGAGCAACAACATTCCAGTTCAAGAGACTGTTGCTCATAAGATTGTTATCACTATTTCTACATCTTTGGGTTTTTCCATATTCCCAGGGGGTTGTAGAATGGCCTGGAATCATAAATCTTTATTTTCCTCCTGATGGAGGCTGGGCACAACTACATACCTCCCACCAACCAAATCCTACTTTTTGGCACACCCTGAGTGCCTTACTGCACTCAGGGTGTGCCAAATGTCAATGAATTTGAGATTTCCTTCGAATAGGTGTCCACTGGCAAGACTTTGGATCTGTTCATCCAGCACTCTCACATACTCGAGGAACTGGTGAATAACTTCTAGTTTTTGCCCCCAGTGCTAGGATACAAGACTTAGAAACAAGCTGTATTTGAAAACCAGCTTTAGAGTGTCCTTTCAGGACACATTTCACACGACACATAAGGTACCCTCCTTCTGTGCCTCCATACCAAAGCCAATCCTAATACAAATGCCAGCCCTCTCTTAGCAATAAGTCTGTTTGGGAATTTTTACCACTGTCACTTGTTGATCATGTTATCTCCTCATTCACTGGCAGAGTCAGCTGAAGTGATTTGCAAGGAGCCACACAAAACACAGAGAAAATTCTTGTAAACCAAAAAACTCCTCTACCAGCATGCTGTCAGACCAACTTATGGATGAGCTGGCACTGCCCCTTTCCAGCAGCATTGTTCTGTCTGTGGATCACACCATGGCAAAGATGAAGTGCTGTCTGTGCTGCTGTGCACAGCTCAGCCCACTCTGCCCATTTATATGGCAGCCTATTCTTTCTCAGCCGAGGCCATGCCATGAGATTCCTCTACCAGAGGGGCTCCAGCAAACAGCAGTTTTTACTGCATCATATAACAAAACAGAGTGGTGCAACAGCTTTTACCCATGAAGCAAACATGGGAGCCATTCATCTGGACAGAATTACTAGAGTCTCTAGAAACAGAAAAAATATTTAGACAGTGAGGAACCTTTTAAAAGAATTATCCCCAGCTTCTACTGAAGCATGAGCAACATCAGGTAATCAGCCAGTTGCAGGCAACACTCTAGCCTGGTGTTGCTCATCCTTAGTTTTATCTTTTTCTTTTTCTGTGGCCATGAGGCCTTAAATTGAGGCCCACTGCTTTAAAGACCATTTTACTTGCAGCTACTGTTTGGAAAAAAAAAAGAAAAAAAGAAAAAATAAGACATTGAGTTACAGCTCCTGTTCTCCTGTTCTGTAAGGTCTTGCTTGTGAAAGATAGAATATACTTATTTTATCCGTCCATAATACCACATTCTAACAGCGTAAGAAAGTTCCTCGCCACAGAAAATCTTCGTGTATAGACATATTAAGATGATAAAACCAGGAACTTTCCCTAATAATATCCGTTGCTGAAAAACATTCACTTCTGTTGGCATTGATAAAGACCAAGTTCAGCTTTCCTCTAGTTTTTACTTTTCAGCGCACTCTGTTGAGGACGGTCACAGACATTCTAGACCAATTCTTTCAGCCACTACTCATCGCATTAATATTCCCCACATTTTTTACAGCTTCTATTTTCATTAAATTGGAGTGGGCTACTCATGCCCTGCAAGCCTGACATACTTTCATCATAGCTGGATCTGGTCTGTTATTGTTACTTAACTCTCTTCCAACTGCTTCTGTTATTTTCCCCTCCACATTCTTATGCTAGCCAAGTGCAAGCCAGGCTTATCAGGGTGGAGCACAGTTGCTTGCTTCAGGAATACTTCAGAGCTCCTTGAATATGGCCAGAAAATCAGCACAGGAGACTTTCAGTGCTAAAGGGTGCATCATTTACAATCAAGACCTGGCATTTGAAACGTTGCTGCAGCTTCATCAGGCAGGCAGTCTGCCAGCTGAAATGAGAAGAGCTGTTCCTGTACAACCCCAGCCTGAGGTGGTGAGATCCCCCATAGACACTGGGATGTTACTGGCTATCTCTTGGTTTTCATGTCTGTGGGCTGTTCCTCATCTTCACAAGGTGACAGTGAGGCTGCTTCACATCTCTGCTATAAGTGAGTGACTCTCCCACCCGAAAAACTGACACTTCAGAGAGTTTCTCCACTTCAGGAAAAATAAGAAGTTACAATGCAGTTTCCTCAATAGTCAGCATTTCTACATAGCAGGGTGTGCCAGTTTGGCCTGTCACCCCAGGACACAGGGCTCAGCACAGGCCCTGAACTTTTTCTGTTACTACTGAAAGCATACAAAAATAAAAATATTATCGTTCAAAATATTCCTCTCCCAAAAATCCATCTGCTGTTAGCTAAGTGATTAGTAAGGCAGAGAAACTAACGAACGCAGACACACTTGATAACAGTGTCCAAGTTACTGACTAAAGCTCCAAGTGCCCAGCCACCACTGGCAGCTACATGGCTCTTTCACGAACCAGCCCAGACCTGTGAATGTTCTTTGAACCTTTACTGCTTGGACCCTTCTTCACCTGCTGCCACCTATCTCAGTGCCAGCTCCCTGAGTCCAAGAGCTCTGCAGGGCTTTGCCTGCCAGCTAAGCCAGAGCCAGCCCTGAGGGTCACCAAAAGCTCACACCACCAGCTGCCCACAAGTTTTCTTTCACTCAGTTCTGATAAACTCCCTGGTTCTTGTGCTTTGCCCACAGACACCACAGACATTTTTGTCAGTGCACTGCACCACGTCCAGAGCCTGGTTTGGCCCCAAGAACAGAGCTGCAGCTGCCTTTCTTGCTGATTTTAGCTGCTATGTCCCCAGACAGTGGGATGCTGAGAGTTCTTTCTGCACTTGTTCTCCTCTCCTACACACACAAAAGGTGCCTAAAACTTACACAAGGAGTTACAACAAAGCAAAGAAGGGCACAGGTAGTGAGCCAAACTTTGTTTACTTTGAAGATAAGGCAGCAAATTGTAACTGCACACTGTAAGAAGTCCCTCCCAGTAAGTCAATACATTGAAACTCAGACAATGCAAGTAAGGGTTTTAAAGTTATGTTACCTTACAAATAATGAAATTGCAGCTGTTACATTCCCCAAGACTTTTACACAAACTCAGAAAATATTTGTTTTGGTCAAAAGATGTTCCTTTTTTTTTTTTTCTGCAGACATGAGAATTTGGTCAGAGCATAAATCTTGATGAAAATATATTTTTACTGACTTCACATGACACGACTCAGTTACATCACATTAAAACACCTATAATGCTGCCTTAAAACAGTAAGAGAGGTGATCAGGAGAAGCAGCAGCTGTTTGCTCACTATTTATTGATGAATACTAGATTCTTCCCCCCACAGATGGGGCCCAGGTCTGGTTCCAACCTTTGCAGTCAGAGTCTTTGTCTCCCACATCTCCAGCAGTTTGCAAGTTGTACACTTGTAAATATAACTTGTCTTTACTAGAAAATATATTTGGGGGACTGTTATCTTCCCAGTGTTAGAAACCAGCTTTGAACTGGAACACAAGGGCTGAAAAGAAAATTCTAATGGAAGACACTGAACATTTCCAGATGGGGACAGCAAAAGAGTTATTGCAGATTTCTTGACAGTATTGGCTTCATTCATAAACACATCTCATGATCTACCAAGGTTTATGTAGCTGTCTCATATAACTGAGAAAATGATACAATCAATTGCTATTGCAAGCTTGTTTAAGATACCCACTAATCTGCTCAAGGTGAGGTGATAACTCACCTCTTATTTCCAGACATTTTGTTGCATTTCCTGAGGAGGTGAAGACTGGATGTAGATTCATAAATATGCACAGAACTATAATGACTGAGCTTTAGTAAACAGCTCAAGACATTTTGAATTGGAGAAAAAGAGATTATTTTCTCACAGAATCTCAAAATAAAAATTAATGTTTGTCACTGAAAAACTATCCTGTTTCTATGTAAATCTTTTTTTTCCCACTAATAATCTCAAGGAACTTGACTTTAAAATGGAAAAAAAATTAACATACTTTACGTGTGTAAGGAAATGTATTTATATAAAGTGCTTCTCAAAGGTCTCAGGGATGGTGACATTTGAGCGGCCACCAAAGAATGTTTTAAAGCCATTTCAAGACTGGGACAAGCACTGGATCACATACGGCTGTTCTCAAGAAAATTAATGGCAGGAATTTGGATTAAAACAATTTGAGCAGTAATATATTTACTATATCTTGCAATAAATGAATAATTATGTTTTGCCAATCTCAACAACTGTAAAAAGTTTGGACACATACAGGGCTGAAAAATGAGGTGTACTGGAGTGTACCACATGTGTGAAGGACACGTGGTAACAAGGCGTTTGCAGGCCATGGGAAATGTCACACATCCCTTTGTCTTCTCAGCCTGGCAAAATCCCAAGCACCTGCTGGCCCCAGGATGCATTGATGGTTTGCTTTCCCCATTACACCTGTTCCTAAGGCCAGCCTCACATGGGACTTTCAAATCACAGAACATAACCAGCTGTACTGGTGATGAAGATCCAGCTCCATTGCTGGTAATATTCAGTGTGCCCAGGTGGCCAAGAAGGCCAATGGCATCCTGGCCTGTGTCAGCAATTGTGTGGCCAGCAGGGCCAGGGCAGGGATTGTCCCTCTGTACTCAGCACTGGTGAGGCCTCACCTTGAATCCTGTGTTCAGTTCTGGGCCCCTCACTACAACAAAGACATTGAGGCACTGGAGAGTGTCCAGAGAAGGGCGATAGATCTGGTGAAGGGTGTGGATCACAAGTCCTGTGAGGAACAGCTGAGGGAGCTGGGGGTGTTTACCCTGGAGAAAGGGAGGATTATGGGGGACCTTGTCGCCCTCTACAACTCCTCAAAGGCGGTTGTAGCCAGGTCGGGATCAGCAGCTTCTCCCAAGTAACCAGTGACAGGACAAGACGACATAGTCATAAATTGCGCCAGGGGAGGTTTAGGTTGGACATCAGGAGAAATTTCTTCACGGAAATGGTGATTGGATATGGGAATGGGCCGCCCAGGGAGGTGGCGGAGCCACCATCCCTGGAGAGCTTTAAGGAGAGCCAGGACGCGTCTCTGAGGAGGCACTGAGCGCCACTGGTGCAGCTGACACGGAGATGTTCGGTCATAGGTTGGACTCCATGATCTCAGAGGTCTTCTCCAACCTGACTAATTCTGAGATTATCCCCAGGACGTCTCCAGACGTCACTTCTCGCTTCCCGCCCGAGGCAGGAGGCGCCCCGGGCCGATCTGTGGCGCAGGGCGGGCGGGAGGGAGGAGGAGCTGGCGCCGTGCCTCGCTCGGAGGCGCTGCGGGCGGGGGGCCCTGAGGGGAGGGGCGGGGCCGCCACCTCCCCNGGAGGCACTGAGCGCCACTGGTGCAGCTGACACGGAGATGTTCGGTCATAGGTTGGACTCCATGATCTCAGAGGTCTTCTCCATCCTGACTAATTCTGAGATTATCCCCAGGACGTCTCCAGACGTCACTTCTCGCTTCCCGCCCGAGGCAGGAGGCGCCCCGGGCCGATCTGTGGCGCAGGGCGGGCGGGAGGGAGGAGGAGCTGGCGCCGTGCCTCGCTCGGAGGCGCTGCGGGCGGGGGGCCCTGAGGGGAGGGGCGGGGCCGCCACCTCCCCNAGCCCCGCGCCCCGGGCCGGGGCTGGGCCGGAAGGAGCCGATCCGGAGGGGAACCTTCTTCGGGAGTAGCGGGCGATCCTTAAATCCTAGTCCGTCGTATTTGGGGGTCTCTGCCTCGCAGCCTTCCCGTGATAGCGGTGATAAATGGCGAAACCTTCGCTGTGTGCAGCGGAACATGTTGTTTGCGGCACGGAGGGGTTCGGTTCGTGCCCGGGTCGCCCCGTCTTTCAGCCCGTGCTCCCCTTTAGAGCATTCCTGGTGTTCCTAGAACAGCCTTTGTGCGGGGGTGAGGCACAGCGAGTTCGGCTGGGCAGGTTCCTGGGCAGGCGTTATCAGTAGGGTGCAAACAGCTCTGCACAGTGGTTTGTTTTGTTTGGTTTTCGTGGTATTTTTGGTTGGGTTTTTTTTTGTTGTGGTTTTTTGTTTTGGCTTTNTGGTTTTTTTTTTTTTTTTTTTTTTTTTTTTTTTTTTTTTCAACTGCCGTTGTGTTCTGGCTGCACCTTACTCGGCAATAAAAACAATGTTAAGCACGTGCTTTGCTCCTCCTCCTCCTCGGTGACTGAACTGTGTGATTAGGGTTGGACATGACTATTGCAAACAAGATAGCGTGGGTTGCGCCCAGGTGCGGAGTTCAGAAACAAGTCGTTGTAACAGGTGGTGAAATTTACTTGGAAAATCTTAAGGAGTCAGGCACCCGGCTTTAACCCATCTCTTTGCATCGGTAGAGTTGGGTATTTTTGTTGGTTGGCGGGGCAGGGGGGTTGGGTTTTTTCCCTTTCTGCGCAAAGTTGATTGTAGCAGCAGTTTGAAAAACAATGATACGTATGTGTCCGGCGTATGCCAGGAGTTAAAAGCGAGATTGATGGTTCATGCGTTGCTAAGAAGTGATAAGCAATCATCCGTTGAAAAATAGCCTTTACTCATACAATAATTTGCTAGCATGGAATTTTGCATCCGTGTCTTCCTTGTTGAAAAGCTGGCCTTGGATTTCAAATGGTCGGATCTTCAAATTGCTGGATATGTAAAGCAAAGTGAACTGAACTCTTAATTTCATTTGCCTGTTTTTATGTTAAATGTGCAGAAAGATTTATTCCCTTAAGTGGCCTTACTTCTTAAAATAAGTATCTTTTCTGATGGCTCTGCAAACTTCTTCAGACAAATAGGCATTCTTTAATTTTTTTATTTGTTTTATTGTTAGGTATGTGAAGAGGTTGAAAGTGGTTACATTTTAAAAAATTATTCTGATACTTTTAAGTTCTGAAGAAAGATGCTTAAAATTAGATGAACAAATTGGTTAGAAATTAGATGACAAAACAGTAATGCAGTTCTTAAAATCGTATTTTTTAGTCTTGTGCTTAGGCACTTTTTTCGTGTTTGGAAAAAGTTTGCCAAGGAAATATTTTTGAAAGGTTGTACTTAATGTCTTTAATTACAAGAGCATCCAAGATGTCAGTAATAAAAAGAGATGTTGGGAAATGGTGTTTTTTTCCCCATCCCTTGCTTTAAGTCATGGCATTTAGAATATTTTATTTTCTTGGAAGAAGAAATCATCATCAGTATATCTCTAGTGATGGCTGTGTTATCTATTTTTTTTTTTGGTTTTTTAACTGTATGTTTATAAAAATGTGGGACAGTATCCCACAGCTTCCAGGAGTGGGTTTTGGTCTGTAACCAGCATGTACTAGCTACTTAGAGCTCATCCCAGTTAGCTCAGAGGTGCACATGGGGAGCTGTTGATGACCTGGTCCATTCCGATCAGCACATCTCAGAGGCCTTTTTTTCCAGAGGAAAAATTAATACAGTTTTGTCAGTGGCAGCTCCCTGTTCTCTGAAAGGGAGACAAAAAAAAGAGGGAAAAGACCTCAAACCCTACCTTAATGTAGTGATAAAAGTAGCCCACCTAACTGGAGCATTTGTGCAGGTTTACTGCCTTGTTAGCAGAAGATGAGCCAGGATCTCTGTAAAGGAAGACTTGGAGAGCCAGGTCTAACAGTACCTTGTGTAGCTTTTTACCAATGGCTTTGGAAAGACTTAGACTTCAAACAGGCAAGCCTTAATTTGGCAAGTTAATCGCTTGCCTGTGGTGAATGCTCATTGTTACCTAGTTGTTTGGAATAAGACTAGCTTATTATAAATATTGTTGTGCTATGTTGAGTTACTACCTCAAACAGAAACGTGGCAGGTTTGCAGTGGATTTGCCAACTAATTCTTTACTAATTTTAAGTTGAATTCCATTTTCACAGTTAAAAAATGCAGTTCTTTTATGTTTTTGTTAGTTGCAGATGGTTCTGAGTCACTGTTCAGTTTTCTTGCTTTTCTTGATTGGTGAAGTGGCTCAGCAGCAGAACTCAAGTCTCTGATAGAAAGATTGTTCCAGCACAGGAATCATGTTTTACATAGTCCCATAGTTGGGACTGAATCATGGAAAATAGTTCTCAGGAAGCAAGTAGAGATTTTTGCCCAGTTGTCATCCTCTGCTTGCCTCCAAGTACTAGTAGGAGTAAAAATAGGAGTTGAAAAAAGTCAAGAGACAAATTCTGTTCATCAGTCTTTCATGGCTGTATGTTCAGATTTGTCTGCCGCATCTTATGAGTGGCTTTAGTCTTTAAGTGATAGCCTGCTTCTGTCGTGTGAGTAGCTAGGATTAAAGTCTTTTAAAGATAGGTAGGGAGGTGCTGTCTTTGAGAAAATAATCTATGATGCATTGGATTATGAACAATATAATTTTTAACTTGCATTTTGTTTTAAGAAGTACTTCCAAACTTAGTTGCAGTACGTAGCAGGGAAACTTAACTTCCCAGTTCCCAGAAGGACTATGCAGATGATACTCTTAGATATGTAACTGTACTTGAATGTTAAACATCATTAACATCATTAATGTTAATGATTTTTCTGTGTATGAAGTTCTTGTTTATCTTCCAGAAATCAGGGAGGCTGGAGGTGCTTTATGTGTCAGGCTCACCCCACCCCCCGGATTCTCTCACCTCTTTAGAAACTAGAATTGGGTACATTGTAGTGTAGTATGAGGTAGCACAGCCCTTTAGGACATGATGGGCCCTGAGGCTTTTAAAAATAAGTGATCAGATGCCAAGTTTAGTTTTAAGATGGCATGTACAAAAGAACACGTTTGGATCAAAGTCCAAGTGAGCCCTAAATTTATTTCAGATATGTGTAGTGGTGAGGGGTTTTTTCTCTCCAATAATGTAATATGAGGTAGAAGTTAAGTGACATCATTATGGAAAAAATATATGCTACAACTTTTTTGCCTCAGGCTTGCTGAATTTAATGACGTTTTGATGAAAGTTTTCTGGCCTTTCTGTAAGTTCTTTTTGTGGGTTGAAATTTCCAAACTGTTACTGGAAGTCTTCTGTAATGTGTATTTACTAGTTGGAAAAATGAAAGTGCACCAATGGACTTGATGAAATATATTTTCAGGGATACTGATTTAAAACAGATGCTTGTTAAAGTAATGTATTTTAAATAAATAAATTAAAGAAGAAAATTCTTCCTCTGTGAGAAAAAATTATTGGGTCTGAGAGAATATCTGCAGTATGCAGTGCCTGCAAGCATGCATACAGTAATTCTTTAATTCCTTACCTGATTTTTATCTTCACAGTTTCAAGTGCTAATAAATAAGTTTCAGTTCCTAATATGTAGGACTGGGGAAGCAATGTTTATGTCAGTGTTCAAAAAAATTGTTTGGAAGATTATCCTTCCATTAGTAGAACAGTAGAGTGATAATCAACAACTCAGTAAAACAAATTAGGTTCAAAGTGTTCTCAAACACACAAATGAAACACTGAAAGGAGAGTGACTGTTATAAATGGATTGGCACTGTTAATGATTAAAGAAGTAATATTAAAGATATCAGTTTAGATGATAATGTTATTTCTGTACTACGACTTCGGTTTGTTACTTGGGTTTTTTTCCTCTGTATGTGGCAGGAAAAAAAAAACTGCCAGAGTGTTGTTGCTGAAAATATCCTTTTTCACCTGCACAGTTTTCTATTAATATTGTTCTCAGCTCTGTTACGTTTAGAAAATAAATAGTTTTTTTTTTATTATTACTTCTATAGAATGAAACGAGGAAGGAAAACTAATGAGGCCAACAGCAGTTCATCTGAAGACACAACTGAGAAGGAATCCAAGAGACACAAAGTTGTAGAGAAGAAAACCTTAGCTGTGCAGAGTCCTGACTGGGCAAACCTACTCCAAGACATTATCCTGCAGGTGTTCCAGTATTTGCCACTTCTGGATCGTGCTCATGCATCCCAGGTCTGCAGGAGCTGGAACCAAGTGTTTCATATGCCTGATCTCTGGAGGTGCTTTGAGTTTGAACTGAATCAACCAGCCACTTCTAATCTGAGGACTACACATCCTGAACTAATCAAGCAAATAATAAAGAGGCATTCCAATCACCTGCAGTATGTTAGCTTCAAGGTAGTGTATTTTATAGGCTTTTTAAAAGTAACTTTTATTCTAAGATGAATAGGGCAGCTGTCAGTGTGTACGTGGCCTTGTTTTCAAGCTTAGTGTACTGAAGAAATGGTTTTTCTAAGTGGACATGTAGGCATGGAGGTTACCTTCCAATTAATTTGTTTGGATGTATTTTCAGGACCAAAACTTGGAATAACAGTACTGAACATAACCTTTTCATTGCAGATTTTTTGGTTGGGTGGTGTGGTTTGTTTGGGGTTTTTTGGTTTTTTTTGTGGGGCCTTTGTTGGGGTTTTTTGGGGGGGTAGTTTTTGCTTGGTTTTGCCTTTTTGATTTTTTTTGAGGGTTTTTGGTAGCAGTTTATCTGCTTAAAATTCTGCTTCATGAAGTGGACAGAAGTACTTCTGATATGACTGCATGTGTGGTTCCTGCCTCAGAATTAAGTTCAGTTAGGATACATAAGTTGAGCATTTCTCCGTTTCAGATCCTCTAGGGACTTGGCTCCAATATTCATGGTTAGAAATCATCTAATGCAGAGAGTGATTTCAGTACTACTAGTCAGCACCTAGCAGTTTTAATATTAAATTGTGTGAGATTGTTTATACTCAGCACAACTGCATTTCAGGGGACTGAGAAAGTACATGGGATTTGCATAGGATGGTTCATGGACTGATTGTGCCTGGCTGAGAAATACCATTTGATGAAAATTGGTTCTGTTAACACTGGAATTATTTTCAGCAGATGAAAACCTTTAATGTGGGCTTACATGTCAGTGTATTTTGGAAGGGTGCTGTGAATCTCATGGCTGCATATGTATCAGCTGTGTGAGAAATTTGGAAGGGAAATGACTTCAGCAGCAAGTCCAGCATACTTGTTTCTGAGATCAGGCAGTTAATGCTGGAATCATCAGCATGTGAGTAGCTGAGTCACATCTGCTTGCTTGCTTGCAATACCAGGTACAAACTGTTATCACGGGGTTTGCAGGGCTTTTATCAGCATCCAAATAAAGAAAACTTAGGGCTGCAGTGGAGTGACCTCCCAGTGTCTTATCTCCTGTCTATCTTGCTGTACACTAAGAGATTTTGAAGAATTTCGAGTGCCCTTTGTTCATAGGGTGATCCATCATTAATTTAATGTGTCACTTGAGTTGTTCTTCAGTGCTGCAGAATACACAAGGAAGGGGGTGTAACACTCACCGTTCCTCTGTAAAGGCTGAAAACATGAGGGGTGTTTTCTGTAGGCAAAGAAAGATGAGATTATTGAAAATCAAGGTTTTTCAGCTTGTCTTTGAGCAGAAAATGAACGTTCATTGGATTTAATCTATTGCTGCCAAGGTAGTGCCTCTTATGTTGGAGTTAAATTTGATCCTGTGATCAAGGTTCCTACCACTTTGTAGGTTTGCAAAAGCTGTCGTGGCTGCTGTACATACAGGGTTATTTAGAAAGCACATCTAAGTGTCAGGGGAGGTCCACTGGATACACACTAAGTGATTTGGTTGGGTAGCACGCTGACTAATGAAGGTTTTGGGATTTGTGTTGGTTTGTTTAGTTTGGTTTTTCTAGAGTATCTATTGCATATCTGCTGTGGTTTTAACAGTGAAGGGCCTGTCATACAGGTTCATATGATAATGCACTTAACTCTCCAGCAGTTCAATTTTATGAACTTAGCCACTGTAAAAAGAAGCAGCTTTTGCACATAGTAAGGGATTTATAGAATTCTTGCATTTTGGTAAGGAGAAATGTAAAGGGGAATTGGAATAGGCTCTGGACTGTCAACTTGCTTATTTGTGGAATCTTGAAACAAACTGTTCAGCTGGCCTCTCACCATGCAGTCTTTTACCAAAGTGTTTAGAAGAGTAGTAAATTTACAGCAAATTGCCTTGGTTTTTTGGTGCATACTTTTTGGGGGAATAAAGAATTACATTGATGGATTCACAATGAGGTGTTTCATTGTGGGGTTTTTTTTATATCACATTTCAGAAGATAAAATATTAAAAAAAGCTAAAAGTCTATTTGCAGTGCATTCTGAACATGAAATTCATTTTGTTTTAAGGTGGACAGTAGCAAGGAATCTGCAGAAGCAGCTTGTGATATTTTATCACAGCTTGTCAATTGCTCTCTGAAAACACTTGGGCTAATTTCAACTGCCCGGCCAAGCTTCATGGATTTACCAAAGGTATTTTGTTACATATATTTTCTATTTCAAAATATTGCAATGTTTCATACAGTACTTATATAACTTTATGAAAAGTTATATTGTAGGAATAGGAATCTATGGCAAAGAAAAGCTTTTTAGTGGTCTGGTCTCCAATAAAGGGAGGAAGTGATAGGTACTGTGATGGGTATCTAAAACTCCATTCAGTCTCTGAATCATGTGAGAACGTAGGCCTGACCTTGTTCTTTCAAGTCCTCCTGTCTGTTGACCTCAATGCAGTGCTGAGCAGCATGGTGCAAGTGAAGAGGCTAGACAGTTCAGGTCTTTGTAATTGTGTTGTGGGGTTTGCTTAGAAGACAATTATAATCAAATGAGTTGTAGAGTTCTGTCCCTGTGGACTTGCTATAGGGCTTATATGATCAATGAGCTCTCTTCAGAAAGATATAGGATCATGATTTGCAGGGTTTCATGTCATGCAATAAAGCATCAGCATCCTTGGCGCAGTGCATTGCATTTCTAAAATTTTTAGTCAAGATTTTTACCTTGCTTGTTTACCAAAAAGCAGATCTTGTTAGAAGGCATTTAATCTGTAGGACACCATATCTCTTACATGTGCTTCTATAGAAGCATTTCTGCTAGTGAGGTGGAGCGTACTATTGCTAAGGAGCAGGGGAGTTGTTGTGAAGGGCCAGATACAAACAGGCTATTAGCTGCATGCACTCTATGATGTCATTGCTGGTGATGGCAGTAAGGACAAGGAAGAACTAGAGACAGCCTCAGGAAAGGAAGTAGGCTGCAGGTAAGGTTAGCTACAGCAGGATTATCAATTATTATCCTTGGCAGTGGTTACTGCCACATCATGTAGCTCTCTTGAATATGTATTTTTAATCCATAATTTTTGAAGAGGCTTTTCAGATATTTAGTTAGTTTTGCTATGATTTTTTTCCTTTTCTGATGCTCTTTGAGGTGTGATGATAAGAAAACCTGAATGTAGTGAAAACAGTCCAAAGTGTTTTAAAAATACTTTGTCCTTTCAGCTCTTTCTTACTGTTTTCTTTATTAATCTGAATGCTGGTTTAACTCTTTTAGTTTTCACTGGAGTGGCATATTAGGGTCCTGTTCAGCTTACTGAGTAATTATTTCTAATTGTTTGTGCTAATTGTTCTTACTCAGCTTCGAAGCATAAAAAGCACAGGCTTCCTTTTTTGTTCTCAGTAAATTCACATTTGGCCTTTAAAAAATAGATTCAAAATAAGCTAAAATTAACTCTAAGGATAATTTGCCTTTTGGTGTTTACAACTTCAGTAGTTTTGTCACTGGCATCCAGGACAACTAGTGAAACAAAAGAATTTAATTTGGCCATGACTAAATTCTTGCGGGAATCTGTTAGTCACAGGTCCATTAGGTGAGAAGCAGACAAAGATGAATTAATTTGGAAAATGGTTAATACTTTGGCGTGGTTTTGTGGGTTTTTTTGGGGGGGGGAAGGTTTGGGTTGTTTTATTTTTATCAGATTGTATAGGAATTCTGAACTGCTTGGCATTATCTTCATCAGAGCTCTTCTGTTCTCAAGTGACCTGACATGTGGTAAATATCTGTAACTGTTATTTTGCTTTGTGTTGCCTGTCTTTTCACTAAGTACATTCTGTGATTCTTTTAAAGAATCATACTACAGGCTACAGATGTGGGAATACTGAAAAGACCAGTTTTTACATGTTGGGATATTGCCTGTTTCCCATTAGCTCTTCAAACCAGAAGTTTCAAGTTACCTTTTTTTTATAAGTGTGATTAACTTTCTTTGCCCTTCTATTTAACAGCCTTCTTTTTTTAACTACAGTGAATAAAAACACAATACTAACACTCTTCATAATATAGAGTTGAAATAATATTAAAACATCTGTTCTTCTGTACTTAACATATATAAGGAGCATATTGTCAGGATAGTGGAGCGGTCCCCAAAGTCAAAGTGCGTGAAGATTCCGAGTTAAACTTCCTGTTTCCATTTGCATGAATTGACTTTGAAAGTTTGTGTTAACATGAAAGCAGTAAGTCCTATTCTAAATCTAATTGTGTGGGAGTTTTATCAAAAAACACAAACATACTACCTAAGAATGAACAAATACTGTTGTCAGACCTTCTCTCATATAACTGTATTCAGGATATGTGCCCGTGGCTCAGAATGAAACAGGCTTGAAATCCAAGTAGCAGGTCATTTTTTTATGATACTTAATGTAGCACACGGAGAAAATATTTTTTTGAAGTCTTCTATTTGGTCAGTCTTGTAAAAAGTCATGAAGATGAACTAATAACTCGCTTCATACCACCAGTGGTTTCTACAGTCACTGCTGTATTTGCTCCTTAGTCTGTGTTTCTCAAGTTCAGGTTCTCTGGGCTCTGTCTTTACTGACCAGTTTCAGTGGTTATGTAAAGATGCTGAGCACTTGTCTTACGTTATCTGTGCTGCTTATTCAGTAATTAATTGATTTCCTGCTCCTTGGCTTTGTTTGGACCACTCCAGTTAGCTTTCCAAGAAATCCATCCAAACACTAAATACTCTGTGTGGGTGATAGGCCAGCAGTACAGTCATTTGGCTTTGGATGCAAACACTCCTGTCTGTGTTTGCATGTCACCAATGCAGCACAACTTGTCATATGGGAATTCCTCTTGTAGAGGATGCTTCTTTTAGAGTGTGACTTGCCTCATCTGTTCAAAGGACATTAAAAAAAATTCCTCAGATTAGGACTTCTGGGCTTTCCCTTTGCTTGTGGTCTTTCTCTAGATTTAAATTTGTGCAGTGGATTGTCCAGGGTCTTGATTAACATCTAATGTTACACATTCTGATTTGTCCAATTCATAAATGGATAGCAAAAAATTATTACACTTCCTCTACTAAAAAATGTCAGTTTTGGTATTATTTTTTAATTATGCAAAATCAAAAGAATGCTTTTTCAATAAATGCTGTCAAGAAGTAAAAACTAGGATTGCTGTGTACAGTTGGAAGACCATTGAGATTTTTATTTCAGATACCACTCTTTAAATTAAACTTTCTTTTTTTTTTTTCAGTCGCATTTTATTTCTGCACTGACAGTAGTGTTTGTGAACTCCAAATCCCTCTCTTCACTTAAGATTGATGACACACCAGTAGATGATCCATCTCTCAAGGTTCTGGTGGCTAACAACAGCGACACACTCAAACTGCTGAAAATGAGCAGTTGTCCTCATGTTTCTCCAGCTGGTAAGTTACTGTGGTTTGATGGTTAGCTCATTTGGGATTTGTTGGTTGGTTGGTTTGGACTTTTTAATGCAAGCATTACATTCTGTCCAAAATCAGTACACCCCTGGAAAAAGAGGGGTGCTGTAAGAGGAAAGATGAGTAGGTATTACCAGCAACTGTCACTGAATGAAGTCCTTTCAACTGGTGGTAAATCTGTCTATCCTACCACTTCACAGTGACTACTGGGCTAATCATAGAATAGTGCATGTCTGTTGGAGGCAAATACTTAACCTCATGTGGAACTTAATGAGTATATATTGAACTGTTTGTGTAATGATTAAGTATTCCAATATAATTAAGCTTTTTTGGAATACAAGTTTCTTTTCCATATTTTCTTAGTGTGGATTTTGACTGTTGGCATGCCATGGATTAGGACGATGCTGGTTTAGTCATTCTGAAAAATGTCATTGCTGGAGAATAACTGCAGACAACATCAAAATGGGAGATGAGACTGAGCTGTGCAAAACTTCTACTGTCACCAGATGTACTTCTCTAACACTCTTAAGTGTGTCTGTAACAAGAATGAAGCCAGCTCATATCAGAAATCACACAAGATTTTTGAAGTTCACAGAATTAACATTTGTGGTAGACTTAGGCAATGAACAGCAAGTTTAGGGTTTATTCACAGCCCAACAGCTTAACACTTACAGTTGTTCACTGAGAAATGGAAGAGGAATTGTAAGTGAAATCCTGGCATCTTAGTATGATTGCTCTTCTGAGGATGAGTAGAAATTATAGAAATCGTAACACCATAACTTTCTTCATGCAAATATATTGCAGCTGTAAATGCTAGGTTTATTATCTGTGAAATTCACCAGCAGGATTCCTAAAAGGGGGAAGGGGAAAGCAGTATTGTTGTAGAGGGCTGTTATTGTAGTGATAACAAACAAAACAATACCTTTTGCAAGTGTAGGTCTCAGACAAAAACTTGTGTTTGGTTTTGTATAAAGAAGTCCTGAAAGTGAAGGACTGATGTTTTGCAGTGCCTGATCCAGCAAAGTGTTCACAGAATTAATTGGAATGCCTGCTCCAAAGCTTTCTAATCATAGGATGGGGGTTGTTTAAATTGGCTTGAGGGACTGGGTTTTCCAACTTAAAATTTTTTTTTGAGAATCCTTGTGTCTAAGAGCTGTAATATGTCTGTCAAGAAGAAAAGGCTTCAGCAGTAATTGTAGCTAGGCAGAGAGTCATTTCCTGGGACTTGAATCGAAGAGTAACCTGTCAGCTCGAAGAGACTTTGCTGGTTTGTGGATAATCCTTGCTAGAAGGCTTTATTAGAACATCATGCACTTGATAACTTGGGAGGAGACATGGCTGTGTTCTGATTGATGTATCTTGCATGGTTTTAAATTTAAGGAACAATGGGTAAGAAATGGTCATGCCTGTTTAAGGAGCACAACTACTATTGTCCTTCATGGAGTGGAGATTAATAGATTGGGGTAAGATGTATTAGTAAAAAAACCAGGGAGTGCTACGCTAACAGTAGGAGAGTTTAATTGCTTAATTCAGGTGTAGGTGTGCCTTGAGATGGAGAAAAAAGTCGATGGACTGGGTTTGCATGGCAATGTTTTGTAGGGCAGTGAGGAGGGTACAGGAGTGACTTCTGTGAAAACTGTCAGAAGGTTGCCCATGTCCAACAGAGCCAAGGCCAAGCCCATCAGTGACAATGGTAGGACCTCTGGGATAACCTATTGAAAAAGAGGGAAAATTGCAGGAGAGCAATTGCAGCTGGAGATAGGAGTGAGAATATGTGAGAGAAATGACTCTGCAGATACCAAGGTCAGTGAAGAAGGAGGGGCGCAGGAGCTGATCCTTGTGCTGTAACTCAGATTCCCCTGAAGCCCATGGAGGACCTCAGGCTGGAACAGGTTGATGCCTGAAGGAGGCTGTGACTCTGTTGGAAGCCCATGCTGGGAGAGTCTGTTAAAAGCACCTTTTGAGAGAGGAGCCCATGCTGGAGCAGGTTTGATGGCAGGAATTGACCTTGTGGGAGACACTGGAGTCTGTTCCTGAAGGACTTCATGCCATGGAAGAGACCTACACTGCAGCAGTTTGTGAAGAACTGCAGTCTGAGGACTCCCATTGGAGAAGTTTGTGGGGGACTGCTCCCATGTGAGGGACCCCTTCTAGATCTGGGGAAGAGTGTGAGGGGTCTCCCCCTGAGGAGGAAGGAGTGGGAGAGACAGTGTCTGAGGAACTGACTACAGCCCTCATTCCCTCTCCCCCTGTGCTGCTGGGAGGGAAGGAGGTAGAGAAAATCATGAGGAAGTTAAGCCTCAACAGAAGAGGAGAGAACAAAGGAGTGAGAGGAAGGTGTGTTAAGATTCAGTTTTATTTCTCATTACTCTACTCTGATTTAATTGATAATAAATTGATTTCCCCAAGCTGAGTCTGTTTTACCCATGATGGTAATTGGTGAATGATGTCTTCCTGTCACCTTTATCTTCACTCTTGAGTTTTTAATTTTATTCTCTTTCCTTTGCCCAGCTGGGGAAGGGAGTGATTACACAGCTGTGGTGGGCACCTGGTGTTCAGGACAACCCACCAAGTGGAACAAAAAAAAGAAGCTGGTGTGTGGATAGGTGCCTTCAAGAGCAGTCAGGTTGCAAAAATGAGACTCTTAAAGGAAAATTGACCTGGATTTTTTTTTTTTTTTTTTGTAATGGGATTATTATAATTAGCAGACTGCTATAAATGTGGAAGAACTTTATTGACCCAAAAGGGCTGTGAGTTGCAAAACTAATTACTTAGTTAGGTGCAGTTGAAATGTCATCAGATTGGAGGAGGGGGGGAATGTTCATTACTAGGTCAGTTCTCAAGAAATTTTTTAGTGAAGGACAGAAAAGAGTAATGAAAATAGTGCAAGAGAGACTCCACTACTGCAGGGATAGAGGAAGAAGATTGATATCAAACAATGAATTGCTCTAAGATACTGTACAAAGATAAAGAGGCACATTTGAGTTTGAGCAGGAGAAATAAAGGCTGTCATGTGTTTGTAATCCCTTTGAGCTTATCTGAAGTTTCTTCTGTTTGCTGTCTGAAATAGTAACCATTGGAACAGAGGGAATGGAAAGTCTTCCTGTAAAGGTGGTGTTTCTGCTCTTGCATGGGGGTAGGAGGGCTGCTTCTCTTGGAGTG
Source organism: Rhipidura dahli (assembly GCA_013399225.1). Lineage (NCBI taxonomy): Eukaryota > Metazoa > Chordata > Aves > Passeriformes > Rhipiduridae > Rhipidura > Rhipidura dahli. The sequence goes on from VXAC01001787.1 coordinate 833,425, forward strand.
GGAGTTGGGAAGCAGAGCAAGTGTCAGGTGTGCCTGCATCAGGGACATCACGGGTCAGGGATTTTTTTGATGCAAATCTGTGCATTAAGGTCAGAGAACAGAGCCATTTACCTCCCAGTGACACAAAGGTGTAGGCAGTGCCTAGCGATGTTCTGTGAACTACATGGGCTCCAGGCAGGTCCTTTAGTAGCTATCTACACTGTATTCCTTGTTAGCTCTATATCTAGGATGCATAATTGCACTGACAGACTGTGCATATGCAGTTTTAGACCCATAAAAAAATCTCAAAAAATCTGTAAGTTGAACCCCAGCTCTTCCCTTTTGAGATTGCACTGGTCCATAATCTTCCCCTAAAATTAACAAAGATTATTTGTGGAAGGATGGCAGCCAGGACAACAAGCTTTGTTGAGATGAGAAAATGTATATGGATCTTGAAACTGCCTAAAATATTTAATAGATCGACAGACCTAGGTATTCTGATGGAGTATGTCTGAGTCTGCTTAGAGAGTAATCATAGTAGCCCTTCTGATTCATGCAATGTTTTTGCAGTGATTTAAGAAAGCATTTTTATGCTCAGTATAGGCTTCTCTTAAGTTTAACAGCTGCACCTTAAAATAACTACTGATTTCTGTATTTCTTCCTGTTGCTTCAGAGCTATAGTGTATTGAGCTCAGATTTTTCAGTTCCATGTTAAATGCTATCTTCTCATCCCCTCTGTTAATGGAAAGGCTGTATCCCACATATCATGCAGTTTTCTGGGTCACATGAAATGCAGAGCCCTGTATGCTTTCCTTAGTGCTTTTTATTTTTTTCAGTACTGTTACCAGTATAATACCATCTCTTGTATCTAGAAATAGTATGAGTGGAAACCGCAGACTGAACTGGATTCTCTTTTTAATGTTTTTGTCTTCTGTGAGCAGCAAATTATATTGAATCATTATAGAGAGAGTCTGAAACTTGCTGTTCTAGAAATTACTGCTCTGTATTTTTAGTGTTTTGCCTCTTTTTTTGTTGTAGCTTTTTCAAATTTAAGCATTTATACTTTCCTAGAAAATACAAATACTGACAGCTGCAGCCTCTCTATTGAATTAAAATCTAACATTCATTTTACTTTTGCTTTATGTTTGCTTTCTTCAGATGGCAAATTTCATTCACAGTTGATTTGTCAGCCACAGAGCAGTCAGCAATTCTTCCAGAGCTGGCTAAGGATATACTTTTATCATGAGTAAGGATCTTTTACAAAAACGAGGTTGACTGTATGTGGTCTTACAATAGGGCAGAACAGTCAGAATATGCTATTTATATATTTGTCACTTCTGTTTATGAATTTGTTAACTTCTTTATGATTCCCAGCTAAATAGAGCTGTAGGCACATTGTGTATGTCTGTCTTCCATGTAGCTGCTAAAAAGTCACAAGGTCATGCTTGTGAAAAAGATTCATGTTCAGGTTTCCAGTGTGATTTGGTTTTGATTTAAGGTCTTGGTTGCACATTGAAATAGGTGCCCATAGCACCCTCTGACCACACATAAACAAATTCCCTCCTGTTTCTTGTTCAGTCATCAGTGCCTTTATCTATGTAACCCCTTGTTCTCTTCTCCCAGGTATCCTTTGTGTGGCTGACCAGTGCCATGGCTTGCGTGAGCTGGCGCTGAACTACCACCTGCTGAGTGATGAGCTGCTGCTTGCTTTGTCTTCTGAAAAGCACGTCAGGTTAGAACACTTGCGCATTGATGTTGTCAGTGAAAATCCTGGACAGACTCAGTTCCACACCATTCAGAAGAGCAGCTGGGACGCTTTCATCAAGCATTCTCCTAAAGTAAATTTAGTCATGTACTTTTTCTTGTACGAGGAGGAGTTTGACCCGTTCTTTCGTTACGAGATACCTGTCACTCACCTTTACTTCGGGAGGTCGGTAAGCAAGGACGTGCTCGGCCGTGTTGGGATGACGTGTCCACGGCTGGTTGAACTGGTGGTGTGTGCCAATGGATTACGGCCGCTGGACGAGGAGCTGATCTGCATCGCGGAGCGGTGCAAGTACCTGTCGGCCGTGGGCCTCGGAGAATGTGAAGTCTCTTGCAGTGCCTTTGTTGAGTTTGTGAAGATGTGTGGCGGGCGCCTCTCTCAGCTCTCTATTATGGAGGAGGTTTTGATTCCTGATCAGAAGTACAGCTTAGAGCAGATTCACTGGGAAGTGTCAAAGCATCTTGGTAGAGTCTGGTTCCCAGACATGATGCCCACATGGTAAAGTCCTTAAAAGACTCCAGGGCGAATGGAGTAGCACCTTAAACCCAAGCTTACCATATTGCAATTTCCTGTATAAGCTTATTTAATAGTATAGATTTTACTGCAAGTTAATTAATGGTTTGATTACAAAATTAATTTTTCTTTCAAAAATTGTTTTGGAGTTTCAGAACCAAAAATAGGGTTCACAGCTCCAAAACCTGTTTTCATCCAAACAAAAATCAGGTTTCTGTTTTAGATTTATTCTTTGTCATTAAAAGTGACCTCAAAAATTTTTGGAAATAAAAAAACTATTTAAAATATTGAAATGTACTTGCAAAATACCAGTTGTAATATGCTGTTCTTCTTTGATTGAGGTAGTAGTATTGGACACAATCATATTTCATCTTAAAAAGCCAAACAAAACCCCATGAAAATTGCATGCTTTTGTTTCAGACTGTAGCATTTCTAAATCCAGTCACCTCAATGACAAGATGATAATTATAGGAAGTGTTTAGTAGCCTGTGAAATGCATACATTCTGTTAGGTAAGTCATAAAGGCAAGAGCAATACACAATAATAACAGTTTAGACAACTAAAGTAGTACGTTTACCACCTTATTCAACAGATTATTAGATCCAACTGAAATGTATTTAGAGCGCTAACAAGCAGTAGTGTGAGCTACCAAAAGCGCTGTGGGGTTTTTTCCACCCTCTATGCATTTTAATGTAGTTTGCTTATGGGGTCTCAGATCTGCGTCTAAACCTGTTTTAAGGTATTTTATGTCTAGCTCAGGAAGCGAAAGCATTCTGGGGAAAAATGTAGATACATTGTATTTAAAACCACATTGGAGTTAATGAGCTTTTCTTGCACATTAACTGGTTTGGCAGCATATGGTGAGATGGAATTATGTATGGTTTGTGAAATGAACCCTGCAATGTTGTTCTGATGACAGGTGTGTGAGCAGTGTGAGATGAGAAAAGCAAAATTTGAATGTTGACCAAGAACCTTTTCACAAAACCTTAGACCTTTTGGCTACTATCAGTTTGAGAGAAATGACATTGGAACAGTTGCTTAAGCTGTATAAACTAATTGTATACTGTAAATCTGTTTCAAAAATGTTTATGTATAAAGTGAATGTTTGATAGATAATAATTTTGTATACCTTTTAATTTAGCTACTTCTGTCACTTCATAATATTTAAAAACCGAAAAGGAGTAGACTTTCTGAAGTAGAGCAATAGGCAAAAATTTGTTTTGAACATTTGATAAATCAATTTTATTAAAGGAAGTTTTTAGTTTGTAAGTGATGTAGGCAAGGCATTGCCTGTGATCTGGCTGTGGCTTGTGACTTCATTTCTTACTGCTGACAGTAACATTCTTTTCTCTTTGAGGTTACTGATGGTAACACTGAAGTGTTGCCTAGACAGCTGCATGTTTGAGAGATGTGGTCAGCCCTCAGCAAGGCAGAGATGCCCGTGTGGGCTGGGTTGAACTTAGCTGGTGGCTGCTTCTCACTTGAGCTGTACAGCCCCTTCTGGTAGTAAGTAATTTCCTTCATCTCTGATTTCAGTCATGTTTATCCAAATGTATAATTTAGTGTAATACACTTATGAGCGTATTTTAGTTCATAACTTTATTTTGAGCAAACAATGCTCAGCGGACTGGACATCTTTATAGGGGAGTTGTATGTTTCTGTAGAGCTTTGATTTAAAAATTGCATTTTATGAAACACAGTTTTTGTATTAGAATTTGTTAATGTAATACTATAATTTGCTTTTATTTGTACAAAAGTTGTCAATATATTTAGTCTGTAAAAGTAAAAGCTCTGTGTTTTTTATAACCCAACTCTCAGAACTGCCTGTTTGAGAAAGATGGAGTAACACTTCTAGTCCGGGGAATAGGATTTAGTTTTCACTAAATTAATGTGAAATAATACATTAGTAATGGAGCCAAAACCTCTTTGGACCTTGACTGCAGGTGACCCGATGCTGGCAAGGTGAGTCACCAACACGTTGGTTGTGGGAATATCTGAAAGGCAAGGCACAACCTAAATACCGGATCCCACTCCTGGAATTCACATCTTTGAAACCCAGTGTTCTGCTGCTCACAGAGAGGCCTCCGTCAGACCCCCGGTGTGAGGAACATGTTAGGAGCTGAAGGTGGCTTGATTGGTTGTAGCAGAACAGCTTCCCAGCAAGGTAACTGGCCTCCTCTGAGAAGTCTGTGTTGTTGCACAGACCTCAAAAAGTCCTTCCTGAATGCAGCACCATCTTATACTGGTTATTAAGATGTTCAAGCACAAGAAAACTGCTTTAAAGTATTTGTGTCTTTTCCATTGGAGGTCAGCAGTTTTTATACATTGAATCAATTACTGCATCCTTAGCTCAAATAATCCAGCTATAACATAAACTTCCCAGGCAAGCATACAGTGCTTTTTTAGCAAATTCTATACATCTTATTTTGCCTTCTACATGTTGAAACAAATGAACAGTAAATACATGAAAATCATGGCACAAGTAAAAAAGAGTACCACAGACTCATGAAGTTCACTAGAAGCATGAACATGGGTGTCACAGCTGTATCATTTTCCCTGAGTTCACCTTTTTCTTATTTTCAGAAAAAAATTCAATGTTGGCTTGGTTGTCCAGTTTTGGGTAGGAGTTAACGTGTGCAGTGACAAATCTTACCTCTGGATCCCATGCAGTTAAAAGTTATCATACTGAAGGCAGGAGCTCTCCTAATCTAGAACATCTGTGGAGGGTTTGTGAGGGGGAAAGCAGAGACGAGTAATATTCATTGCATGGCCCTTTGAGAAACAGGAGTAGCACGCTATTTGACCTTGATGGATGACAAGCCAGGATCTGCCCTGTGTGAGAACTCTCCTGAAAAGTGTGGCACACGAGAGCACTCTGCAGACTGGGAAATTGTAGTAGTACAGAATGACTGTGTGTTTTTGCCCTCAAGTGCAGCCTGTGTTAAAAGCAGGGAGTAAAACCAAGCAGAGTCTAAAATGATGAGTAAGTCCTGTATTCAAAGTGTGTCCTACCCCCAGGATTAGGGTTGGGGTTCAGAAAAGCACAAAGCCCGGAGCTCCAGGGACACTGATTAGGAGAAAGGCATGCCAAGGAGAACAATCTACTGCCCCAACCTTGAGCCCCTCTTTTCTTTCTTCTTGGCACTTGCCTTAGTCCAGTGCCAGATTTCCAGCTCTGCCTAGGGTTAGGGTTAGGCTTGAAGTTATGCCTAGGGTTAGGATTCAGAAAAGCACAAAGCCCAGAGCTCCAGGGACACTGGTTATACAAAAGGCATGCCAGGGGGAGTGTGACACTACCCCAACCCTGGGACCTTTGGTGCAGTGGGCCATGGCCAGAGCCATGGACCAAGCAGACCAATGGGGTCCATTGGTTTGATGCCTCCACAGCCCAAGGGATCAAAGGCACAGTGAACACCGAAAAAGCTGTGTGAAAACATGCTGACCATTGGCTCCTGCTCCCTCCTCCCCTTATGCTTCATATTTGGCTCTTTTTTCAGAAAGTTCTATGTTTCTCAGTATCTAATTGGATTCTGTTACCCCTTCCCCCCCCACTCCTTCTCCCATTTGCTTGGAGCCCTTCTTCCTGCACTTGTTGTACCCCGTAACCAGTGGTTGTTGTGTGTTTTCCCCATCCTGCATGCAGGGGTGTAAGACCCCATGCCTGCTGGATTTGTGCAGCTTTTTCGGCAGTTTTTCTGTTGGGCATCAAACCCTTCTCCCACCGCCTGAAGAAGTCCCCTTGCTTTTCTTCCTTGCCTCCTTCACACACCCTAACCAGCAGTGGGCAGGGTGAAATCAAGCCAGAACTTTGCCTGCCCTCCCGTGCACTGCGATCGGCTTCCTTCGCTCCCTTCGGGGCAAGGCGGAAGATTGCCCGGTGCCCAGACCGTGAGCTAGCCGGCAGAAGCACTGCAGCAGACCTTCTTGTCTTCCTTTTGGGGACTCGCCTCAGCCTAATACCTGACTTCCGGCTCTGCCTGGTGTAATGGTCAGGGTTAGGGTTACACCTAGGGTTAGTGATGCCTTAGGGTTTAACTTCTGTATTTTTCAGATCCTGTGCTGCTTAGTGTGTAACTCTGAAGTTTCTTCTAGCCTGTTAATTTCTGCCCATTCATGCTGGGTAGTCATAACGAAGCCTCTCCAGGCCTGCTCTCAAAGGACACTCATACCGTCCCTAGGCCCAAAAAGTGTAAACCAAAAGCCTCTGGGAGAGGGAGGCAAGCTGAGGGGAATTACATTATTAAACTGAGGCTTTAATTGGAGAATTAACCCTGGTATGCAAATGAACCAAACCTATAAAGGTGTAAAGAACTCCTGATCTGTGGTCCATCTTGGGGTCCATTTTGGCAACAGCTTCTGGCTCCCCGGGGTGTACCTTTGAAGGCCCTTCAAATAAATACCTACCTTTATTCCCTTTACTCCTGTCTAGTCTCTGTTTTTAGGTGGCCTTTTAAGGCATCAGTTCTTTGGCACCACCAATGAAGGCTTCCGAAATGAGGCTTCCAAAAGTCCTCTGGGACTCAGGAAGATCCAGCTCAGCTCCCCATCCCTGCCGGCACCTGGGGCGGGCAGTTGCTACGGTCATGGAGGCGGACGAGCCCAAAGAGCTCAGAAAACACTCCAGATCCAGCAAAGAGGCACGTGAGTAACTGAATAAAGGTGTTATTCTGCTGGCACTTGGGTTGGGTGTTAAGTGATCTCTTACAGTCTGGGGCTTGAGAGAGTCCAGAAAGGTCCAATTCCAGTTGGAAACTCCTTTGTTTCTTAGAAGCTTGTGAGATGTTTTGCAGGAAACTGGTGCGAGAGTTCCTGGGATTCTGTCTGTCGATTTGTTCCTGCCTTGTGAAAAGGTTAGGAGGATTGTAGCCAACGCCCTTGGGCACACAGCCAGGTGATGACACTTTAGAGGCTTGACGTTGTGGGTTTGAATCCTACCCTCTCTATTTTTCTCTTTTTCCTTAATAGAGTGCTTTTTAAAACTCAACAATTTTTTTATCACTTGGCTTCATTTTTCTGAAAATTCGGTTTATAAGCATAAAAACCGCGGTCGCAATACTTTGTGTACAAGTATGAAATACTGTACAATTTGCCGTTATTAGGGTGCAGGAGTCTCATTAGGGTTCAGAAACCCACAAAGCCCAGAACTCCAGAGACACTGCCTATGCAAAAGGCATAGCAAGGAGACCAAGATAGGACACCAAGATTTATTTTTTTCAATCTTGGCTGTCACCACTGCCTACTTCCAGATATCCAGATCTGCCTAGGGTTGCAGTTAAGATAAGGGTTACACATAGGGCTAGGATTCAAAAAATGACAAAGCCCAGAGCTCCAGGGACACTATGTAAAAGCCAGGCCAAGGGGAGTGCGAAATTTCACCAACCTTTCTTTTCTTTCTTCTTGGAACTTGCCATAGCCCAGTGCTAGATTTCTGTCTCTGCCTAGGGTTAGGGTTAGGCTTAGGGTTATGCCTAGGGTTAGGGTTTAGAAAGGCACAAAGCGCCGAGCTCCAGGGAATCTGGATATGTAAAAGTCATGCCAAAGGGAACAATATCCTGCCCCAAACTTGATGCCTTCTCTTCTTTCTTCTTGGCACTTGCCTATAGCCCTGTGCCAGATTTCTGGCTCTGCCTAGCTTTAGGCTTAGGGTTATGCCTAGGGTTAGAGTTCAGAAAAGCACAAAGCCCAGAGCTCCAGGGACACTGACTATACAAAAGCCGGGCCAAGGAGAGCAATATACTGGCTCACACTTGATCCCTTCTCTTCTTTCTTCTTGGCACTTGCCATAGCCCAGTGCCAGATTTCTGGCACTGCCTAGGGTTAGGGTTAGGCTTAGGGTTATGCCTAGGGTTAGGGTTCAGAAAAGTACAATGCCCAGAGGTCCATGGACACTGACTATGCAAAAGGCGGGCCAAGGAGAGTGCGAAACTTCACCAAATTTTATGCCTTCTCTTCTGTCTTCTTGGCACTTGCCATATCCCAGTGCCAGATTTCTGGCTCTGCCTAGGCTTAGGGTTAGGCTTGGCATTATGCCTAGGGTTAGGGTTCAGAAAAGCACCAAGCCCAGAGCGCTAGTGACAGTATCAAGAGGCAGTGATAGCTATCAAGAGGCAACAAACACAAGTCCACTCATGTTTTGTGATTCTGCATGAGTCGTGGTCCCTGGGCCGGGGAGTCACTAATAAGCCAGGGAAAGTGGCTGAGGTCAGCTGGTGGAAAAACTCAGGCATTTGAAAAGTACCTCCCCCATGTTTCTGTAAAGTAAAAGCCTCTCCCACAAGTCTCTGCAGTTGAATTGCAGCTTTACCTCCCACACTCTGTAAAAATGGAATACTACATCTCCCAGCAGCCTGTGTGGCTGCTTCCTGCTCTAGCCCTCTGTAGTGGTTTTAAGGTCAAATTATGCATTATTCCCTGATCTGTTTTCTGTGAGATAACAGTTAGGA